>JTDE01000081.1:14420-31771 GCA_014338405.1 Paragonimus skrjabini miyazakii
CCAAAAAGACCAAGATATGAATTGTGATCTATGTTTTCATGAATTAACCATGTTAACTTATGCGTCATTTTTTACCTACTAGGCACGACCAAATCAAACAATTCACATAGGATTTTTATTCATCCATATCAGCGACTGAATTACAGAACTTCCCAGTCAACCTGAACTCACTGAATTTGCTAAACGTGCTGAACAATGCATTAGTTATTCGTAAGTGTTGTGACTGATAAGGAGGCACGGAGTGATGGAATTAACTCACGCTTCAAGTCTTCTGAGTTTGTTGTTTGTTGCCGACAAATAGTCACGAATTTGGTGGAGTTTACTGCGACGTTTTGGAAACGATTGCCTGGAAAATCTATGTAAGCTCGAACCTGCCTTCAAGGATGTGTTTGGTCAATTCATATTAGCCAAATCTTTGCCTGCTTACCCATAAGCTATTTTTCTACACGGACCGGATTTTGAGAATAGCCACTAGTGAACCCCTCGAAATATTTCATTGATTGTGGTGTTGTTTGCGCTTAAACATCTAAATGATGACACGGAGTGAATGTGATCCAATCAGTAGCAGATGCCTGACTCTCAAAGATTTAGGTTCCTGCATTATACTTTTGGGATGCTTCGTGGATTTCATCAACCAGATTGAAACACCCTTAATATTTAAAGTGAGACTTCTGTCACAGTATTCAAACTACCTGCCCCAACAGGTACATATGAATGCGTGTTTACGATTGGACACGTTTAGCATGTTTATGATTGATGAATATACACAGAGTATACTAATAATCTCGAATTTTACTGTTTCTGAATTATGGGTTTAAACTTATAAGGGCCCGTTTTTTTAAATTCAGTGATTACACTTGGTCATTGATGTTTTAATGTGAGATTGATTTTATCTGCACTTTTAACGTGGCACACAAAAGTATGCCCACAAATTCTGCCGTTAAAAACTGGTCAATCCAAGGTAACTCTACTGACCTCTAATGTGATACCTCGGATTAATCTGTGTGTGCATGTTTCACGATAACATGATCGTACAGAAACAACACGGGGTATAACCAACACTGTCAGGACTGTTGACCGGTTCTTTGGCACCCCGTTATTCAGTCGCCATCACCATCGCAAACTGAAGTTTTCCAATTGCCAGAGGGACAAGGCTAATATTTCATTGTTAACACTTGAACAGACAATTCAATGTAATCAGTTTTGCCGTTGGTTATACTCCTCAAATGAAAATAACCAGCAGGGAGGTTTGAGCTGACAGTTGTTTTGTATTATTAGCCGTTAACTGTGGATTCCAAGTCTCGTGAGCACCATTTGAAATTGATCAGTGATAATGAGTGAAATGGTTCGCGTTGGATGAATACAATTCATTTGCTGTCGCAATCCATCTAGACAACAGGCGCGAGCCTGTCCATCCAGCTACCGCAAAAATGTCAACCGATGCGCTTACTAATATTCAATCATTCCTTTCGATCGATTTGTTTCCAACTTTGAATCGGCGGGATAACCCTCAATGAACACAACCAAACCACTTCAGAATCTCAAGAAACCAGTTTTGTTGAATCGATTCATCAGAACGGCAAGACGCTAAATACTACAAACGGTTGTTGATCTGTTTTCTCCTACCTTTAATTACACACCTTAAGAACCGTTGTTTTTGTGCAACTTATCCAATATCACGTAAGAGTTTAAGCAACCAATATAATGGCAGTGAAACTAACGCTGGTTTAGTATTATGCACCACTTCCACTATTGTGCTAGCTGCCACGCACTAACTATACACGACTATCTGTAGTATATACATGATCAAAAAGAACAAACGAAATGTCAACATCTTGCTGTATTTGTTAGTTTTCAGTTTGCTTAAAAATTCACCATATCTCTTCTCATTATAAATACAGCTATCTCAATAAGTCCACATTGACTTCTGTCTTATAGTGTTATTAACGCTGCAGAAAGTATAACACTGTAGCTGGAAGCTCAGCCTGACTAGTCTACACTATAATATTCTAATGAGACATTATTTGTGCAAGCGTCTATCACACAGCTGAAAGTCCGGTTTGATTCAACTTTTTATCAAAGCATGTTATTAAAAGCGTTTAAATAAGTCACTGTATAAAAACTCTACTTAGAAAAATAACAGATTCTGAACAGGCTTGCTGTACATGGTAACTTCCACTCATTAATATACAAGTACTTTTTGACAGTACGTGTTTACTTTGGGGAAAATTGCTCAGTTTCAGAGAAATTAAGAGATTCCAACGTTCTTTAATTCGCTTTTCTCTGCAAACACGTTTCAACTCGATACTATGCTGATTTCTCCGATGCCATGTCACAACTTTACACAGTGAACTGAAACAGAGGCAATCTTAGTATGCAAATCTTTGGACCGAAACCTCACGGTTGATGACCAAAATCTGACTAATTACTCTGACACTTAGGGCCACAGTTCAGGAGGGAATGAAATTGACGTACCCGAAACCAAACGGTTACAGGTGATCGTATTCGAGAGGCAATATATTAATGGATGGTGGAATAATTGCAATGTAGACTAGGTAAAGATATTGTGTAGTATGATAGCATTTATAAGGCCATTCAGTTAGGCTCTTGCCATCGAACGATCTGCTATCGGACGCTGGATGTTACCAACCTTCCATAATATGTGAACATTGGGCTACTAACTGCCGGCTGAGTGAGATGTGAATAGGGACCGGTGCGATGGTTGAATACACACTATTTCAAAATTGAACATCACCCACACTTGATCGTAACCTTCGCATTCAGAAAAGCCTGTCGGCTGGCCCACTTCGAAAGGAAGCATTAGACTCGACTTTTGCTCTTATTAGAGCTCATCAATAGTGCATATCCTTGTCCGGATCGAAGTTTGCACTCTGACCCTCGTGCTTGTGAGACTAGCGTGTTAACCACAACGTCAGCAACCTCACAATAGTCCTGACCGAATAATCAAGTCTAAACGCTCAGCCACAACCTTGTATGAATAGTGTTCAGCTTGCCCGCTCATTTCAAAAGGAGAATGGACCTAAATCCCTGAACCTTCACTACTGATTCAAACCATGCTCAGTTAGTTCAATGAAGACAGTAACTTCTACCTAACTGAGAAGTCCTGATCGCGGGGTTATCGACTGGATAGAGCAGTGATTCTGTTGCAGATGTTACGGGCCGAAAGAATAGGATTAAACAGATAATAGCCGTCAATAGGCTAACTGCAAATGATTTGGAATGTAATAGAATGTCCGCATTTGGTGGTTTTCAAACTTCAGCGTGCAAATCCCGTGTACAACTTTGGTTCATGATTCTATACACACCTTGCTTAATTGGAGCAACCATTCGCAGAATCCATGTGACACATAAACGACCACATTTCTACAGCTATATCGATTAGTTTGGAGGTCTTTTTGAATTAGATTTGGAACCTAACCTTAATGAAGACAAAAGTTAATCGTTTACAAGTTCCTTTTTATTCAGGTTGTCGATTTGTAGTCGAAAGAGATGTAATTTTTGCTCTTTTGTTTTAAACACCTCACTTGTTGGCTAGAATGTCGTAGACAACGTTTTATGCAGTATCTAGGACGGTTGTCGTTTAGTTACTCTCACCACTCTAAGCCTGCGTATAGAGACATACTGTACTTCTCATGGGATTTATCATCAGTGTCAACTAGGCCTTTGTTTGATACAACATACCTCATTTGGGCATACGGAGCGGCCAAAACTACACACTGACCTACGAAAGAATGACTTAGTTTACCTTGTAAGGTCAGTCACGAGAATTACAACAATGATTGGGTTTTCACGGTTTTCCGATTTAAAAATCAAACGGGCTGAATTAATGTTTGATGTAGGGTACCGAATTTCCAGCAATCAGCTTTATATTGACGTTACGAAAGCGACATTTTTAAGACGTTTTGTTCTACGGGCAACATCTGACGGAAACTGTTCAAAGGAAGCCGGTTTTTTTTACGAAGAAATGAACAAAACTTTAATGGTTATCAGTGCACTCGCATATGAACGTCTGTTCAACATCAAAATTGGCAGAAAGCATGCGTGTCCTCTGACCTCAATTCAGCCGCATTATGTGCTAACAAGGACACGTATTGATTGTTGGCCGTTTGTTACTGCATATGATTCCGTGCTTAGCGGTCACCACTGGAGGACTTTTTAACACGTTCCTGGTTAAAATGAACAATATTTTGCACACAGCGCCGGTTTTGAACTTTGACTGGAAACAACACACCGTGTTGCAGTACCTCTTGAACGTCAGGTGATTACACTTGAAATTTCGTCCTCTCATCCGGCATGAAGAGAGCCGTGAGACTCTGTTTACTTAAAAATATCAAGTTGATTTGCAGAACAATACGGTAGAGATACATATGAAGGACTCAAACGGTCAGCACGTAGTAATTAAAAAAATAACATCATCTAACAAATAAAATAGGCAGAAGTTAATAATTCCCACTTTCATCGAAATGGTCCCAAGATAATTAACTGGTCATGGGGCCCACCGCCGAAAAGGTGGAAGATTTATTTAGCCCAGGGATATTGGTTACTTTAGAAAAGAACTGTATTAGATCAGCTAAGCGAAATGTTAATGTACTAGGCAAGAAATGTTATCTGACACAGTCCAAACAGACGAGAAGCAAGTGGTAAGTTACTGGTACACTCAGCCTTGTGTTATGCATATAAATCTAGACGCTAAATGTAGTCAGAAGCAGCTGATTGGATTTTGAGTACCAGAGTTCACTCTAGGTGAGTCAGGCTGACTGGTTGTGCCTACACACCACTGTGACGTGGTTGTATTCTTCAACACTGAGATGTGTGATCCACATGGATCGCATTGTCCAGCTTTGTCAACACAGCGTGTTCCGTCTATTCCGAACTAAATTCGATGATGCCACATGTCTCAGCGACTGATGGGCAGCACAGAGCCAAAGAATAAAGCTAGTCATCAAGTCGAAATTGATAAAACAAAGAGGTACCATGCTCCCTTAATGAAGTGTATTATAACACTGGTATTCTTCCCAACCGAAAGTTACTGAAAGTCTGCATGCAAAATTGAACAAGATTTTCAACTTAATGAAGGAGGTAAATGGACATCTAGGTTGTTAATCACATCTGGATGGTGTTGCTAACCTTAGTGATTATCCTTGACTCCATCAGACTCTCCGTTAGTTTCCATGGACCCAATGAATTCCGAATCGTTCCTAAATTTATGCGACTCTGAGAATAAAAAGATGGAGGTTTGTCAAAAACAGTCCTGTTTATTGACCCTCTACAAAGTGAATGAAATCAGTTATCTCAGCTTAAAATAAATCGGGGTTTAATGAGATCGATCAATTGTGGGTGATGTTCAACTTGAAATTAATGAGTTACATTATTCTAAGTAGTTCACTTGTGTCTTCCACAAATTGTGGTCCTTCCATCTCTTCCACTCATTGCACAATCTGTCTGTTTTCATGCATTATTTTTTGATATTTCAGTGGAGTGTCAACAGTTTAGTGACGATTTCCCCTCACTCTTCTAATAGGGCCCTACAGAACTGTCTATTTTTATCCTTTATTCCCAGTGTTTCCAAATTACGTTGGTTAAAAATTAACAAGAGTCAAAGTTGAACAACACTTACAGTTCATCGCAGCTGTCTCATTCCCATGGACTTTCCAGTCGGCCTCTTTCAAAAAGAAGCACTAGACTCGAGTTCCTCTCTCGTTAGAGCTCGTCAGTAGTGCATATCCTTGCCGCTGGTGGAACCAGAACTCTGGTCATGCTTTCATGAGGCAACCGTGTTGACCACGGTGCCACTGACCTCGCATTAGGCATGACCGAATCATGGTATGTGAATGCTCAGCCACTTTCGCTTGTGAATAATGATCAAGTTGCCCAATCGCCTCGAGAGGAGACAATAACTGTCCTGCTGATTCCAGTCGGTGACCCCTCGACTAGGACTTCTCTCCAAGTTGAAATCGCAGAAATCGTTGACTTGTTGAGCGGTGTTTGATTACTGATGAGTAGTAGAGGATTTTGGTTTTCATATAGATTGAACATCACCCAAAATTGATCTCAGTCGGCCCCTCTAAGTTTATTCACTACTATTGCGCCTATACTTCGACACTGTCTACCTTCTGTTGCCAACTTGTGGTATGTCCTATACTCTCACGTCGATCGATCATTAAGCCAGATTGTTCGAGACCTCCTCGTTACTCGGAATTACCGCCAAAAGGGTTGGCTGACTTGAACTGCATGATGTACTGAGGAGCAGCAATCGTGCTATGCTACTCACATAACTGCTATTCAGTAGTGTGTGCCAGGGCATAGATTTTGACATTGAAGTAATTGCAGCAAAAATACAAGAAGAAACATCGGAGTGCAGCACCGCATGAAATTGTTCTTGACACGTAGGGGAACGTAAAGGAACTGAGCATTGACGTCTGTGGCAACCGTGACCATCTGGGTCCATTACCGTATGCAGATAAATGTTTTTGTTTGTTGTCTTGTTGAAACGCATAACCCACCTGTTGTTTTCCTGAATAAATAATCCTTGGGCCATCCGCGTTCTTGGCTCACAACAGTGGCCCTTTTGAGTCTACGATCTAAAAGTGGCCTGCCAATCCAGTGCTGGTAGTTAGTGTCATCGGTTATCGTAGCTCCCACACCATGATTAATCTTCCAGTTCTGAGTGAGGGGGTTATCTGCTTTTATTGATAACTCAAAGCGGCGCTTATTGCGGAATACTCTAATCGTTATCAGAAGTCCAGTCAGTGGTTCGTACGGGCATTCGTGCAGCCTTGTGACCTTTGTCTTTGTTTACGGTGTCGAGGATCTTTAAGGTCAACCTCTACATTTACTGTAGGCCTACCTCTCAAGTTTGACATAACATTTACAACTTAACCTGTTTACCATGCGCAATACAAGGTATAAATATGGTAGTATGAGGTAGAAATATGGGACCAATTCCCAACAGTACAAAACGAAGAGATCAGTTATGCTGTTCGGACAGTCCTACGACAGGCAGTCATCCTTGACCAAAAGTGTTAACAAAATCAATCAAAGTATAGTTGTCCTAAAGATGATAGCTTTGCGTTCACTCAGCACTCTCATGGTTCATTTAATGGTTATAGATTGTCATCATCTGGAGCTGGGATACGGCATTTTAAAAATGTACAAAAAACTGATAGCAGTGAACATTAGGGACTTAAGCCATACTCCCTCTTACTATGTACCATTGGACGAAAATGGTCGCCAGTTCCAACCTGGCACGCAAGCAACATAACTCCAACCCTTTAACTGCCTACATCTTTTTCATGCAGGTTAGATAAACTGAACTTACCCAGAGGGAAGAGTGCAATCTGCTGATTGTTGTGCTGCCTACTTACCGGTACGTGATCACTGAAGACTACCGTCCAAATATAGTAGTTACTAGTTCCTGTAACTCAACGCAAGTCTGCAGGTCTTAACTTGTTGACCTTCAAAGATCAAAGTTTGACGATCAGTGTAAACATAAAGAACGGGCCAGTGAAAACAAAGGGAAAAGTATGCGTCTACAGTCTTAAAGGTGAGCTATTCAACGATCGTACAGACAGTTTTATGGTGCCAAGTGCTGAATCAGTCCGTGAATGACTTGCTGTCGGGTCAACTGAAAGCAGTCAGTTGGTCTTCCCTGTTCAAACAGTCATTCGTTTGACTTACACAAACTCGCGACAGATTATATTTTCTATTAAGAGTGCGTTTCCATAGAAATGGAATATTTCAATGTGTTAATGTTACCATCGATTGACAAGACTTTGGGATAGAGTGTAAGATGTCTTACACTGAAAATACTACCCATTTCACGACGAATGCGTGAATTTAACTGCATTTTTTGCTCATATACTTACAGTACCCTGGATATGATGACTGTTCGTGTAAATGCCTGTCAGATACGACGGATTATTGTGGAAATTGGTCAACAGAAGTATGTACGTTATCCAAAAAGTCTGTGTGGACAGTCAATGCATTGGGCTAAATGTATACGTATAAAGTTATAGAAACCTACGCTTTGTCACGTCTAGTTTGAGTAGGCTGGCGGGTGTCAGCTAATCACGATCAGCTGTTTTATCTAAAAGTGTCAGATGTTTATGTGTTAACTGTGTAGATTAAAATAGTGAAGCTACTCCTTTCTGATTTCATCCAACTCTGTACATTCAAGCATTTCTATTATCAACTCATTCTGACTCAACATACCATTGTTTGTACTCACTCTCAAAAGACCAAACTGCATCTGTAGATGCTGTTCCAATAGTGTTCTTAAAAAGTCCCGGGAATCTCGACTAGACAAAAATATAACCAGCATAAATTAGCAGATATATGAAAGGCTATAAACACTGAATTGTACAAAACTGCGTGGAGTCGGCAAGAGAGTTCCAGTAACGAGATGAATGGACTGGAGTTGCAGAGATCAAAATGTTTATATCACTGAGCCCAGTGCCTCATTAACGAGACCAACTGACATGTCGGAGAGAGTGTAGTGGAGGAGACAAACGTTTAATTCAGCGGAAAATACATAAGCATATACAATCTGATATTGGGAATAGATTTCAGGCTTTTTGACGCTTTCAAATGGGATAAATTATTCGGGAAGGCAAACCAGAGGAGGAAACAGAAAAACGAATCACTGTTGTGACTGGGAAGGCAATTTCGCACCATTTGACATAGCTACTGCCACCGGCTGCGATGTGACTGTGTGATTTCCTTCGGTTGTGGAAACCGGTTCTATACCTGTCTGTGAATTATTGACAGTGAGCTTGGTTGTCAATTGTTTATTCTTATGGTTAGTCGATGTAGAACGATTAACCCGTTTACTCACTCTCGTGGTTGAACAAACACCGAGCCGTGGCTGTTGTTTGTACCCACCAGGGGCTGAGTGTAGCGCTGGATAATCATAGCCAGTTAGTGTTCCACTCTCGTCGTTGTCGTCAGCGTCAGTGTCCCCACATATACTACCCCCAGTAGTGTTTCCGGCCGGAACCATGCTTCCACCCGATAACGCACAACCATTGCTCACAACATGAAACGATGCGCCCATCGGTGATCGGCGCAGCGACGATGCGGCGGCGCTTGTGTCTTCAGTCACGTGAGCGCCATCTTCGGGAGCACTGATACTGTCATGGAGTTTACTACTGACTAGTAGATTACTTGAACAAACGTTAATGCCAGGATGGAGTCTTATCTGATAAATAAAAAAGAAAAATCGTGGATACTGTCACTTGAATTACATACAAAAATTATAGTCAAGATGTTAGAAGAACATGTGAACAGCTGATCCACTTTCAAAAAATGTACAGTGATTTTCAGTAGCTCTTCCATTAAGAAGTCATATAACCACCTCAATCATCTTCGTCTTTCGCCAGAAGCCCTCGTTAACATATGGACGATCCCTATAAATAGCTTACTCGAGTGCAACTCGAGCTGCCAATCCTGAGAGCTAGCGGCGTCGCATTAGACTTTGTAGTACAGAGCGGACCAGAACCCACAGTTCAATCGATTCACTACTTGTATGAAAATGGGAGACACTACTCGACAACTCTAGTGACCACAGTTTTGTCTTGTGTCAGTTGGCTTTTTAATAAACCAAACGAATTAGTAAGAAGGCGAATACTGTACGATAATCAGATAGTTTCAGGCATTCCTGACAGAATTTTAAGTCAATCTGAATTGGGTCAAAACAATTTCGATTATAAAATCGATCGCGCTGTCACGTAACATCCATCAAAGTAACTTTAACGTCATTGCCAGATGTTTGTTTATAGAAAAGATGACGACCAAAATCGATAATGATCATTTGGATGAACTTGACTGAGTGCAGTTTTCTGATTACACCTAAGAAGTGAATGGCAATTCTGGGTCAGTAGAATGACCGATCATTAGCTGGTATCAGACGATCAAGTGTTGGGTTCAGATCTACTTTCTTGTAGAGTGATTTCCACCAATTATCGAAACATGCTGACTAGCCCTCATATCAAGTACACCCAACCTAATTGACTTTCTGGAGTCATGCGAATTTCTACACACCATGGAAAAGACAGGGTAGTGGCAGCTAGCTTAGGTTAACTAGTATGTAAACAGCCCGGTTGTGATACCTAGTCAGGTGCATTTTTACAAGCACGCTTAAACTCACCGAAAGATGATGAAAACACCTGCTCTGGTTGTTAGAACCTATTTCTTCCTACCAATCGATGACATGTTCTTTAGTGGAAAGGCCTATTCTTCTAACCATAATTCCAGGCGAACTTCTATCGAGGTCAGCATACTGACATTTAGAGACCAGTAGTTTTCGATCGGTTTAAATTGGACAGTGGACTGGCTAAATACGCTTTCATCACAGAACTTCGAATAAGTGTATATACGTGTAAACCATTTTAGGTGTATGGGATTCGACGATGACATCGACATTTTCAAAATGCAAGATGATGCAGTGCGCGTATCAACTGTTATCAGGTCGACTGGAATGACTGAGTTGATCTTTCCCTAATGAGCTGAGCTACAAGGACTTAATACATTGACTTTTACTTCCCGCACTTTCCGGTCAGGGCGAACAGGTAGTTCATGGTGTCACCATCCCAGCTCACGTATGAGGTGTTGTACGGCCATTCGGTTTGACTCATATATAAAAGTGTTACGTTCATGACAACTTCATACTGACTGTATTGCTCGTTTCATGTTCAGCTGTGTACGGTTGCCAGGATACGGCAGCCAATCAAGTGAAACAGAAATAAGCATGATGGACTCGGGTGGAAGTTGATTATCTGCAGAATGAATTACCAGTAGTCAAGCTTGTTTAGGTGCTCGACAGCCAGAAGGCAATTAGTCTGCGTAACGCAATAAAAAAGGTGGCAGAGTCTTGCCCTTGTTTATATCAAGACCAAGTCAACTAGTCGGAGCAGACCAAACATGGCCGTTTGTTTCCCAATGAACCGTAAATGTGCATTTCTGACATGTGCCAACCGAGATCTGAAAATCGCCCAGTTTGATTGTATCACACTTGTGAGACCTTTATTAGTACAGTGGACTGAGCTAAACTGCACCAAGTTCGATGCCTTGACTAGCAAAAGCTAAAAGGTTGGCTGTCGTTTGAAAGATGTTACGACGATTTACCTCGAGAAGGTTGATCGAAGACTGTGTATTTAGAAATCCATTGATGGTATCAACATTCATGTATGGGCCACTATTTGATCACACAGGCGCTACGCTCATCTCACAATATTACCTGTTTGCACTCGTATGCTGGGGTATCAGGTCTTAATCGAACACAGCATCTTAGTATAAAATGATGTGCAGGATTACGGAACCGCAGACGTCCTCAGATCAGCGATTGAAGATTTGGGGGGCTTAACAGTATGTAAAACACCACCACCATCTAACTTCACCCCGTACACACATGAACAGAAGCGGTAGTCTTAACTATGAGTATGCATGGTGTTCAGGACTTGATGCTCTGTCAAGCGGATCAGTGTGTGTATGCATACTCATGTGTAGATCAATAAACTGGAAAATTACTGATAGGCAAAATAAGGTAATTTATTGTTGAAGATTAACGAAACTCTAATTAGCACTTGGAAATTCAGTACATGAAAAATGAAAGTCAGCTAATATCTTATGTCTAGTATTTGCCGACTGCTTTTGTCTGACATAATATGTAGCGGAGAGTATATCGCGAGATTGTTGACACCTTCCAAGGCTAACAAGCAGAGCTCTGGCTGGCTTGTGTAGAAAAAATTCGCCCCATTTTGGACATTCTGTGTGATGTAGTGATCATCTCTGACGTCTGTTTTATCCACTGGTCACTTCAGTATAACTAGTTTTCCCAATCATTGCCGCTATGCATATGCGTGGTTTACACTACTTGACAAACCTTTCTCAATAAGAATGAAACTGCCATACAACCAGCATCTTAGAACTGCAGATTACACAAGTATTACAGAAAAAGACATGAATCAAAGATGACTTACAGTGCACTGAGCAAATATACATAGAATGCAAAACTGGATTGACCACACAGGGTTTTAACTAGCGGAGTATTCTACGGAACAACCTGACTGATGGGTGGGCAACCCACCAGCGTCCAACGAAAAATCATAATATATATGCTCAAAAGTTACAGTAGAAGTGAGGTAACAATGATTTATTGTACTTTTCATGATTACCATGTTCATGACAAGCAGAAGACCGTAACCGTTGGGGTTATACAATATGGATGATTCTATGATTTCTTCTGTTCATTCTTCTTAGGTCTCTAGGAGTTACTAAGAAAATTAGAGATCAGAGGAAGCTGAAAATGTCCTCCTGCACCCGAATATTCGTTGGATGATCCAGAATGGGAAGATAAATCATGGACTGTCCATGTTTCGGAATTACGGCAGTATTAACTCACCATCAAGAAGTTGGAGGAGAATGTGCGGGAGTGAATCTCTACCACAATTTCTCTGGCATATTACAAGCGAACTGTATCATGTAACAGGCAATGATGGACCAAAAGCAGCAGTGAAAGGGTCAGAGTTAGCTTCACCAGACCGTAATGCTACTGACAGTCCAGCTCCCTGAGGTCCCGGCTTTATGCGGTGAATGTATAGTCATGCCCACGGTTAAATTCATCCGCTGACGGTGCCGTTATGGGAGACTATGGTAGTTTCTTTCAAAGTAAACTCATCCAATATGATATTCTGAACCAGATGGAGGATTCATTTGATATTCTATTCTCGACAAGTCATTCCTAGGATAATCAACTTGGTCACGATAAAACCCACTGCTCAACAGGAGGGTGGCGCTGACGAACTATCCTGTATACTTCTAATTCTCCGGTAACCATTGAAACTTAGACAGTTTGTCTGGATAAGATGGGGAAGAAACCGGTCAAATTTATTTTGTGGATCTATGCTGTAGGTTTTTAAATGATGTAGTTGTACACGAAGTACGTTTGAATAATCCGTGAGATAAGTCCATCCTGGTTTAAACTTAATATGCGCTGACTAAAAAATTCTGTTTTCATGCTCTAACACTGACGTTACTGTACGAAATGGCAGTCATCTCACAACACAGGTCTTGGGGTTTATCTATCTGAACAGTACTCACCAATTTTTTCAAGAGGTTACGGCAAAAATTGGTATGTAGAATCCACCGCCAATTAAGGCAAAAGCTGCCATGAACCCAAATTTTAAGTTACGAGGAACGTGCGTACAGACAGTGAAGCTCACAAATCCGAGTGAATCAAATGCAGTAAAGGCGTTATTATCAAGGAATAGTCAGGTGCTGTTTTCCTTATTCCTAGTTGTACTGGTTGTCGACAAGTGGTGAAGAAATTTCATGTAGAAAACATGATCCACGAAACTGAAGGTTGTGGTGGTGATTTGAAAGATGCGTTCGATACTTTGAGGAACAGTTCGAATGGCCTAAGCTAACTCATTGAGCTGTGAATAATGGCGATTATGTAATTTTGCAGCCTGGAATATTGAAACTTAATAAAGCGACAGGTACAGACCTTCTTCCTCAAACTCTTTTCAAAAGTGGTGAGATATTGTCTAAATTGACTACACCCTTTCATTTTTTGTGAGAAATTGAAAGGTGCCTCGTGTTTGTTGCTCACCAACAGCGGTTTCTATTTTCAAGAAAAGTGCCAAAACGTGATGATTATAAAGTTTAGATGAGACCCAACTGTGAAAAGTCAGGGCTCCGGCTGGATTCGAACCAGCGACAGACACACAATGCCTCAACGCGGCAAGGGCTCTACCGCTGGTTCGAATCCAGCCGAAGCCCTGACTTTTCACAGTTGGGTCTCATCTAAATTCATAAATCTGCCACACTACTTATTAGATTATAAAGTTATTAGTCCTGTCTCTGTTGCATCCGAGTTGCTCACGGGTCTCATATTGCGATGAATTCTGTTACACACATGGAATCAGAAATAGGGAGTGAAGAGAAACTTCCGGCCTGACGGTGGGTGTATCGACCATACTTTCCCCTCAAGACGGACGCTTGACGCTTTCTTTAGGAAATAACCATGGCATCTTTAGACCCAAAGACCGTTTCTTATACTGTTTTTGATATGTCCCATGTGACTGTCTCCGTGGTATGGGAGTCCCAGTGAAGTGTGTCCGTCTATTAAAGTTGTTTTGTTCCCACTCAGAGTGCAGATTGAACACTTATGACCAATTAGTTCGAGTGTTCTCTATTTCAGTTTACGCTTGACAGTGGTGTCCAATCTTGTTCTTTTGTGACGGACGATATTCGGAAAGGAGCATTCATAGGTTCAGAGGATATCCAAGTGGAGTTCATACCAGGTAGTAGGCTGACTGATACTGAATATGCAGCTGACTGCTTTAAGGAGTTCTGCAGAAAATATGCGGACCACATTAAACTGATGCAATGGTATGGCTCGTCTGTATGGTATGCACTTCGGGCGTTCAAAGTGTAGGGTGTTGTCATAAGATTGGATTGTCGTAGGCAGGCCGCTCTGAACTGTCGGTCGTTTAACTTACCTCGACAGTGTCATCTCATCAGTTAACACCTATGACTTCGTAAAGACGTTCATTGGTTGAGAAAAGGCAAGGGTCACGGTACTTTCTCACGTTCAATATTGCTCTGTGGTCCTGCTCTTTGGTTTGGGGATCAGATTCATTCGGTTGGTTGTGGAGCTTTTTTCTGATCCAAAATAGGCCTCATGCCAACTTAGGGAGATGGTGTAGAATATTAATCAAGCCTCAAGAAACCTTTGCTTCTCATGGGGTACAAAATTTGTGGACTGAAAGGCCCTCAACAAAGATCCAACAACTATGACACTTTGAAGGGGACGAAAGGTTCACTGCGAATTGGAAAATCACGTGTAGTACATTGACCTCTCACTGTATGACAATGAAGCTATTACGGACAAACTAAACCCGTTTTCTTTGGAACCATATTGGTGATAAACTAGCAACCACAGAAGCTTGAGTGTAAACAGAACACTTCAACTTTCTGAAGAACTCGAAGCATCTGAATTCAACTGAAGGTGGTTTAGGGTGAAAACATTTAATTAAACATAATCCTTTAAAAAACACTGCTGAGCAGCCCAAAACATTTCAGTGTAACCAAAGACGATTGAAAACACAGTTTTAAGTCACATATGCGATGAACTCTGATCGGTCACAAGAATTGGTTTACAACTGTTATGCGCACGAATAATACATGCGATCGAATCAACATAAGTTCCCTACAACGTACACAGTACAAATGCACATACGATCACGGGTGAACGAATGTGTCGTGCGCGCGTGTCTTCGCAAAGATACTAAGGCAACACTAGGTCAGTTTATCAAACCGTGGTACCTATCGATTTATTGAGTTATGGAGCTCAGCTGGAGTCCAAATGCACTGACCGCGAGAATAGTCCATCCAGATATCATGATAAGGATGTAGCCTAGCACTCAGTTAAATACACAAATTCTAAGTTTTCCTCTGCGTTAAAATGTTTGTAATACCTGGCTAGTTTAAGCATACAAACATTTTGCGCTTGAAATCAGTTAAAAACTTGACTTATTAGTTTCATGACCACCAAGTTAAATTGCTATGTTCTTGTCACGAGATGACTGACACTTACGTGATTCTATGTATCAGTTCCGTAACATGTTGTGCCACACCAGTGCTTTCTACGGGATCCTCATTAATGAAACGATGTTGAAACTTGAGGAACGTGACTTACTAGGATACTTAACAACGTTGTTACTAAAACTCGTTGATCAGTTAAACACCTCCGTTCCCAGGAAACCGGTCAAGTCCGATTGACTTATGACAGCCGGAGACCACCCCATACATGTCCGACTGTCCAATACATTGCCGTGAATGATAGAGTATTTGACCTACAATCGCTTGCCTTTTCCTCTCTGACAATGCTGTTGTGATACTTCCTCCTCTCAGTTGTTTTTTCTGTGGTGCAGCGACAATGGTCAGAATACACTGGCGCAACATTAATACACGGGGGACTGTGAGACAGAGTAAATGATACACTGGTATACAGCTGAACCGATTTCACTCCTGTGGTCAGCAGGACTGAGAGAACCTCTTTCTCTCGGTTCACTTAGTCCAGACATAGCCCGAAGAGACCTGGTAAACAGCTGCTTACCACTAATTTAAGGGGAAACAAAGATACTCATCGATACGGACTGTTCCAAGAAAAAAATGAATAGTAGACAAACAGTCTGAGTTCAGATATAATCTGCCCTACCCGTTTTGAACAATGCACAGTGAGTCAGACGAAGGTTGTTTGCAATCGGCGAGTGCATGTCTGCCTAACTCACAGCAATAGGTTGTTGGTCCACCCAGTTTAAAGTTGCCCTACAGTCATCGATCAGGTAAAAAGCATCCGTCAAGGATATTTAGTCAATAATGACCAAGTGGTAGTCCCCACGTGAAGTAAACAAAAGCGGATTTTTTTTAAGTACAACACCTGATCTGATTGACAGCTGCTCGTCTGGGTCAACGAGGGCAAACTCAGCCAACTTCCTTCTAACAACAATAGTGATTGACAGCACAGCTTTTGTGTTATGGACTGTCACTAACAGTTACGATACGAATAACTGTATACTGTAATAAAAGAACTCGCCAGGTGGTGCTCAAAACTCATCCATCTGTGTTGAAAAATTTCAATAAACGAAATTTGATAGTGCGATCGGTGGGTCACTGCTTGTTAAAAGCCACAATAAGCAGTACGAGCGATAAAAATGACATAAAGATAATTTACAATTCCAATCAGGCATACAGTGTAAAAGAGTCAAGGGGTGGTCGTAATCAGTACAACGTGAACCGTATGCTTTCAACCAGTAATGTAGCCAAATTCATTAAGTAATTTTATGGCTTGTAATGATTTTCTTTTGGAAATTACTCCAACCAGTATATGGAATACAATCAGGTCCTTTCATTGGGCAGGGTGAGTGAGCGAGCAGCAATTACAGACGGAACACTACTCACCGTTGATCGCAGACCTATTATTCATCAGAGCTCCTTTGATAACCCATTTCCCAAGCTGGCACTTGGTGGAAACAAAAAATACTGCATATCTTTTCCATACCGAAACGTACATCAAAACCATAGAGACTGCAGATTTGACGAGTTGATCACCACTGGTTTATTGTATTACTGAATGATGGCATCTGTCTAACCCGAGAGATAACGGTTCGCTGCCCCCTCCATCTGAGATGAAACATGATCTCTGTTATGTTTGTACAATCCGATCACCGGGAACCAAACTTCGTCACGTCATTAACCTCAAAACATGTTAGTGGGATAGACACGATCAAACATGAGTGGAGGTCAACTCGTAACAATCTGAATCGCAC
>JTDE01000081.1:31871-80155 GCA_014338405.1 Paragonimus skrjabini miyazakii
TTGTGTGTTCGCTTAGTGTAATATGGCCGTTAGACTACAAAATCATGTGACAATGAGACAGATATATTATTTTAAGAATGACAAACAGTTCTGAGACAGATGTAGTCTTTGTGATAGGTTGTTCCATGCATTCTTTCAATGACTCTTTTCAATTCGGTTCATTTTGTTAACTTGTTGAAAAAGAAAGAATCGATATCGACTGGCTAAGATTATTCAGGTCGTATCCTGATCAGCTTTTATGTTATGTAACAAGAAGATTCATTTGTGTTACAGTAAAATTGCATTGCAGATAGAATTTCAATATAAAATCACTTTTTGATCATAGATAATCCATTGCTCTCGCGTGTTAATTCAACTTTCTTGGAAAAACTGAGTTCCCTTGATATATTTTATCAGAAACGAAAGAAGACATACAGTGAGATAACAGAATGTCATTTACCGTTTTCAGTAACGAGCTTAAGTCCACAGGATACATACAGTATGCAAATGATTGTAGTAATACAGACAGACACGACCGGGAGTTGGATGGTTGAATGTTATCAATATCAAGAGTGACAAAGTGTGAGACAATCAAGCTTACATTTTTAAGGGAATTCTCCACAAATAAATTATTCGTGTTGTGGTCGGTAGTCCATCAGACGAAAAGCTATCAGACGTATTTTTTGAGCACGAATGAAGTACAGTTGACTGATTCCATAGCTAATGCCAAATTTTATCACTTTCATGTAAATAATTTTCAGTTTTTATCATTTATATCCATCTTGTTATACTTTGCTACTTTCTGTTCCTCACGGACAATACATTTTACTCGTTAGATTACAAGACGGTTCAGTATAGCATTTAAGTTAAAGTGTTAGACCTGTAGTCTGGATATTGGTAGGTTCCAATCAGGTGAGCGAACCGAGATAAAACAGCCTTCACAGTGTGAGAAAAGCAATACTGCTTCTAATGTATGTCGTTCGGACTGTCAGGCGCCCCTTTCATGCTCAGACAACTGATGCTAAAGGTGCTAGACGGATTGAACAATACTGTTGTCTATGGAGACGATATAGTCATCTGCAGCGCGACTGAGACGGAACCTACAGAACATGTTTCAGCTGTGTTCCGGAAGATTGAACAGCCGCAAATCTGCTCAACGTAAACATGTTCGTGGTAGTACTGCAATCCTAGTGTTCCACAGAACCCCGTTTTTATGCACTTATGCGGATGACCAAAAGGCATCATAGCAAGAGACAACGGTCATATTTACAAACAGAGGATACTCTAAACAGCTTCTTAAAAGACACTCAGGATGGGTATTCAGCTCAGTCTCAAAGACATAAAGGAAATAGATAATCAATGCCGCTATTCCACTCAAGGAAAGGACATCACGGGTTATTTGTAGCATGTTGAACAAAATAAGCGCCAGGATGGTTTCTTTCGACGGGGTACGACATTGCGTAAAAGCTTGATGCATCTTAAGGACCCCTTGCCTGTTGACTGAACTAGTAATGATGTCTGTGAAATAAGATGCAGGAATTGTCCTCAAGTTTACACTGGGTATAAAGCGATTTAAATCGCTTGATAAAAGCTCTCCGAGAGGGTCGAAACCTTGCAAAACCGATAACTTGTTCTGGTTTACCCCATGGCCAAAGCAACAGTAGCTTCCAGTCGAAGATTGAATTAAAATACACAAACCCGAGGTATAGTTGCGGTAACTTGTTGACTATACAGGGACCTCAACAGTTGCTGCGCCTAGATTTTGACGCATTTTCTTAAGTCTCTTGAGCACTGTACAGATTAGTATGTTCGGAACTATGCCGAGCGTGTTACCACACTGAAAAAACTAAACTCAACTTGAGATGGGCGAACAGGTAGCTTTTCATCGAAATTGGAACGCAGGAAAATTTTAAGGTCATTATTTGGCATCCTGAAGGAGATGCCAGTTTAGCTGACAGGTCTGTTTTAGCTGTTGATAAGATAGCACAAGTTACAGAGGCTTGTTTGTTGTCCATCTTCTTAACATCCACAAAGGCGTTCAATCATCAAACCGACGAAGTCGCAAAGGGTTAGCCCATCTCCCCCAGAACTGCTAAGTTTTTCTCATAAGAATTAGAATACAACATGTCTTCCAAGTTTCCTGACCCACCCACAAGTTAGTCGGAACATTTTGATAATACGTTATTGACGATGCGCACGAAATACGTGACAGCCTTTCAGCTACAAGCCAAAATTATGACTGATCATATAAACCGGTGGAACAGGAATTGAGTTTTCCAAATTGCAGAGTGTGTGGAAGAGCAACCGTTAATTTGGACAGCACCGTGTATAGAAAGGATACCCATTCAGATCGGTAAAGTTATTTTGACTCAGAATATCATTGATTGCATCCAATCTTTCTCACAAAATCTTGTTACTGACACTGGGGGCGAACTGTCGAATAAACTTAAGATCTCCAGGTCAGCACGGGAAGCCAACGGTAACTCTGTGAGGAGGCCTTGTTCAAATCGAGAAGCAATATACATGAAGATCAGTGAGCCCTGGAAATGGATAGCGATTACGTTTACTCCTTAAACAAGGACTACATTCCAGAAATCCAGAGAGATGTTCACACAATATAACATTGATATTTAAGACAATTGATAAGATACAGAACAAGATATTCCGTATCAACGACGAAAGATATACATTAGAGATATTCGACAATTTTGAAGAGATCCATCTACGAAAAATCTGGACTGCGGCTGGATTCGAATCAGCGACAGAAACATCATACCCAAACGCAGCAAGCGCTCTACCAGCCGAGCTACGAAGCCACGCCAGAAGCCCAGAAATTTTACATTTGGACCTAGTTACTCTCCCAATCAACTGTGTCATATGGAATCCACCAAACGATCCAGCCGATTGACTGTCAAAGTAGCATTTCTCGATTAGTTCACGCTGGAATCCACCAACGCCACCAACGAGCATTGACATTGAATTATTGATAAGTAGTTTGGCATCGTAGCTTCGCTCACTAGCTCAGTAGCGTCTCTTCGTTTCTTGCCACGTTTGCGCTTGGTGTTTCTGTCAATGGTTTGAATCAAGCCCAATCCAGATTTTTTGCAAAGGCATCTCTTCTCACTTGTCGCATCTGCCAAGCTACTTATCAGATTTTCAACAATGTTCAAAAATTACCTGCAATGCCGATCGATCCTCTGACAGTGGGCAGACCGCCTGTCAGTTGAAATTAGGTATAAAATAACATGTAAGTTGCGCTACATAACTTCGCAATGATACCCGGAATCTCAGAATGTTGGATGTTGGTTGTTTCTGCATATGCCATCCCAAACCGACAATAAATTGATTTTGACCATTCAACCGAATTAAACAATTGGTTTTTGTAATTGCAAGGAAGCAAATCACAGGCTGTGAATCGATTGGGCTGTTCGGAACAAGCAGTAACTTGTTATGAGTAAGTCTCAGTCATAACATTCGAGAAAAGCTCGTCATATCTTCGTTCTTCTCCTGCGGTCGAAGAACTCTAGTAGTCTACAAGAGCATGATAAACACAAACACAACATTTATGTATAATTTGTATCAAGGTTTTAGTTTTGTGATAGACATTTTGTACACCTCGCGTCAAACATATCAGAACATGCCACTTGACGACCGTCTTCTATGAAGCCTGTATACAGTGACTTCTCTGGGAGGTTTGAAACGTTGTAAAACCCATAATCCTTGAGATTTTACCCCGTTGTAGAATAATCATAGATTTACTGATTGATGTATAGGAAGAACTTATAATGCAAAATGTAGCCAAGGGTGATATCAAGTCAAGGCGCTTACGGTAGCTTGTTGACTGTAAAAAGTAGTCAGACAAATCATTTGGATATTACCATCCTATTCTGCTCACAGCTGTTTACTTGCCCGTATGTTTTTTTCGTTTGTTATCCGGAAGCAGCACTAAAACGTAATCACAACGTCGGACAAGCTCTGACTTCGTCTTAGTTTGTTCATCTTTGTTGTTGATGTGGTGAGTCATATGTAACAGAACCTACACCTTATTTCTGCTGGTGTACACTTTTAATAGAGGCATTTTTACTCATTTGATAGTTTGATTGATAATAGTTAACGTTGTCAACAGCTGTGAGGTGCCTTCGCGTGCACTTAGGTTACGCGACTAACCTTACCCAAAACTAGGCGTTAGACTCTAGTTACGTTCATGTTGAAGCTCCTCGGTAGAGTTTGTCTTTTATTAGACCGGAGGTTGAATTTCTTCTGTTTTGCTTCAGAGGCCAGTTTGTCAACCACAACTGCCCCAAACTGAACGCAGTCGACTTATTAGATGTAAACATTCACAAGCAATCGTTTGTGAACAGTGTCTTGAGTGCAGTTCATTAAAAAAACTACCCATCATTATTCACAATCGATTGTTGATGAGGGCTCAAATGTGATATTTCAGTTGCGTTTAATTTGAAGCCAGTAAATCCATCGTTTGTACGGTAAACTTGCATGAAAAATGGTTGGAAGGAAAATCTCAGAACTCTAAAGAATACACATTAATGGTCAGCTCAAACGCGGGAGAAACTCAGGTTTATAAAACTTACTTTCTAAAGCAGTTTGCTGAACAATAAACTTTATGGCTAAATATAATTCTCACGTTACATGTACATTATTAAACGAATAACCCTGAACCCGTCATCGGCCAGTGACGCAAGAAATAATCAGAGTACTCCGAAACACATATTATGTCTATTTCTGTGGAAAATGGATAGGATTGAGTAACCCACAACCAATGTGCCTGACAGAGTTGCGTATTATTTCACGCACGTGATCAAAGAATCGTCTGAACAGGCTAGGGTGAGTATTTAGTCAGTTTCTCTGGGTGAGCTCAAAACATGCTTTTGGGCACCGAATCACTAGGCAAATGAAGTCGATGTACTGTTCTTTGTCAGTCTGTGAGATTTGCGAACATGGTTGTAGAAAATTTGGAGATAATACAACATTAAAAAAGGAAAAGGTAAACAACGACTTGTGTGTTGGCTGGAAAATTTCAGGACAACGACTCAAGGAGAAATGAAGGAAAATGCGACACACATTTATAGGTTTACCTCAATAGTCGTGTGTTCTTCCTTAGACGTCTGCTCACTTAAGCTTCTGGACGGACTTGTTGGTGGATTGGACAGTGAGTTGTCATCTGCGGATGATGGTGAAATTCCGTCATTATTTGCATTTATGCACTGCCAACCTTCGCCGACACCCCGACCTTCTTGAATTGTGGCACTTGTTGTACACCTATTCTGAGAGATTTGTTGGTCGCTGGATCTGTGAAGCATTCTGGAAGCATCTGTTTGCTCACTTACGTTGTGTGTTACCAAATCAGCATGACCTGAAGGAGGAATCTGCCTCTGTTCTTCGCAACTCCGTGAGTCCATACATCTTGTTGGTTCAGTGGAACTGTTTGGTTGGTGCCCAGTATATGGTTGGGGAAGATAAAAATGTGAATACTGAGGATTCTGTACCTGAGTAGGATACATCGCTTGCATTTGGTAAGAAGGCTGCAAAGGATGTGTCAATTTTGGATGACCTTGACGAAAGTTGTTTATCAATCCAGGTTGGGAATCTAATGGAGCTATATATAAGCCGTACTGGGGCTGCGCTGGTGAAAACATCTGTTGCGTTGGATGAGAGATCTGTTGGAGACCGAGTGGGGCAAAGGGGCTTGGAATATCTTGGGCCATACTAGTAGTTGGGCCTCGATATGGAACCAATCGATGTTGGAGGTGATCTCTACGTGTTAGGTTATGCGATTGAGGAACTTGCAAATAGATGGCTTCTGGCCGAGTCGGTACGGTACGGTGGACACTGGCAGATGGTCTGAGATTGTTCAAGCGATTACCAGAGTCACTCCTCGTGTGATTTATTTGAGCACGTTGAGTGAAGTGGGCTTGTCGTTGGGATGGGACAACACCAGTTTGTCGAGATCTCAATGATGTAGAATCCAGATGATTCAGACTAGCAGTTGGTGTGGTCTTAAAGGTTGGAAAAAACCATCAATCAACACAGAGGTACTTGTCAAATACAATATTTTTAAAACCGCTTACAGAATTTAAAATTTCCTTCCCACTGAGACAATGTTCGAAGTCCACTTTTTCAACTATAAAATCATTTAACACTTAATGGAATCAACTTTTGATGTTGCTTTTTTGAAATCCGTCAACTAAATGCAGACTTAGGCACTGGGTGACCCTTAGAATACCAGTGGCTCAAAATACATGGCTGATGTTTATTATGGTCATGGATCAGGCTTTCGTTTAGTCATGCGTCCAGAACGAACCGTAAGCAATGGGGAACTAAACATTTCAGGCTGATAGTCATAAAGCGCAGTAATCGACACGTTTAATACACAAACAATTATCGCCCTAGACGGCTTTAAACAGTCAGATGCATCATCTACGTGTGGTAAAGTTTATAGTTCGACTTTCTATTATATTATTCATTGCGTCCAATATAATCAATGTATTCTGGAGTTTGGTGAGTATTTTGAAAGAAGATCGAATATGGTTCTCAATATGGATAGTATCATTACTTGTAGGAGGAGCGGTTTATTAAGAAGATGGAATTCACTTATTCAGGTGAACACAAAAACTTCGGTCAAATAAAACAACCCACCCTAACCTCCTTGTATAAGTACTCGGTAAGTGGCAGGAGATAAGATAGGGCCATTAATATCTTGTTGCAAAGTATACCCAAAAACTTTTGTGAGATTGCCAGTAAATAAACCGAATGACAAATAAAACCCTAAGGAACCGAACCGAACTTTCGGTTGTTGTGTGACGCAGTGCTCCATTACTGTTCTGAAAGATGTCTATTTTTTGTGCGCAGATGAGAACGATATTTTATCGTCTGGGGAGTAACTTTGTCTTGAATCAGTCGAGTTCCATCAGCTGCTGTCAAATCACACCAAGGTCTAATAGGCAGTGCGGGGTTTTAGATAGTGAAGGTGAAGCGACCGGAAGCTTTGAGACCCCGCGCCTAGAAGTGAACTAGCAGGGCTCCAATTCAGTGAAACACAACCATTTGGTTGGAGTTATGGAAAATGTGCTCCCCATCCAGTGACAACTACTCATAAATTAAAAGATAAAAAGGTGTTATAACCTTAGCAAGTGAACCCACTTATGTCATTAGCCTTGATTCATTGACTCACCAGCAATGTGTTTACCAGGCTTGAGCTTTGCTTCCATAAACTAAGTTGGATCAACTTCGGTGACTGCAAGGTTCGTACAAGTTGATCACCACTTACAGTTGCTAAAATAACCATGCATTTAGGTTAACGCTGGACCTATCTACTTTGAGTTGCTATCATTATATCGTAGTCTTATCTCGTGATTGCCCACTCAGTAATAGTTGAATGTGACCTATGGTATTATGTCGCCCAAGTCTGTTTAACATATAAATGACATTTCAAAATTTCTGTATTATCTATCAGTTCTGCATGTTTTACAGATCGGTGCTCAGAGGGTGATGGCTATCTTTAATTCTAAGAGTTGTCTTAATTTCTCCTGTATTTTTGATACTAGCCACTCGTTCTTTAAAGACCTCACTAGGTCTTGAAAAGTGATGACAACAATATGTCAGTATCACGTTGCCGGAATAGTAGTTCTGATATGGCAACTAGTTTCCGCCGATAATTCACAGACAAATATTGTTTACGAACACTACAATCCAGATGGATGTCAAGATGGTTAGAGGAATTCGGTTTCGGGTATCGACAGCTAGAAGCACAATGGATCCAAGATCGAAGCATGAAGTGTCAAACAGACTTTAGACTGAATGGTCTTCATTTAAAGCTAAGAGATTATGTTCTATCATCTTGAGAAGCTGTCTTGTTGTTAGCTCATCAGTTGCTATATCTGTTTAATAGCCAATACCCATCTATTATGATTAGAACCATGGCTGTTGAGAACGTTTAGTTGTATCAGGTTTTTGGATTAGATGCCAATCATCTATTTTTGATGTTTACTCCACGGAGGCACTATTTGAACCTTGTATCTTTGATTTCGTAATCCCTACGGATTATTAATGATTCACAAAGGGACATCATGTTATGATCCCGTTCTAAAAATAGTTTGGGCTCTATAAAACCTTTCCGGTCAGAGCACAACCGCACTAAGTCTATTCACAGATGATGACGTTTTGATACATCTGAGTATTTTTACTTAGTTGGTCTCTCCGGTACATTCTGCATCATACATTCGACTTGTAACATCAGTTATTTACAAATGTATGATACTGTAGTAACATGTATCAGTCTAACTTTGCCAAATGCGCATTATTCAAATCACCCGTTGAAAAACTGACAGTTCACTCTGTTCATGAGACCGGAAGCTATACGTGAATGCTGCTGCCTGGGTAGAACCAAAAGTCATAGAAAAGTGGACTGACTACTGCTAACTGCTATCTAGCTACAGTAAAGATAACACAAATAATCGGCAAAACTTCCCCAATTTCACAAAGGCTACTCCAGTTTGATTTGTTAGCTATGTTCCCATTTAATTGTAGGACTGTCTGGCCTGTGCCACAAAAGGTTTTCTGTTGATTGTTAGTGTCTCGCTAGGTTGAACAGACTAGTTTATTGATCTGATAATCCTAACCAACAGCATAGGTGAAAGACAAATCTGTTAGCAATAATTAAACAACATATGATTCAGGCACACGGTGGACAAAAACTAGTCGGAATTCCTACATACATATACTCTAAGACTTGTTAGCAGAAAGATATGTGGATTTTTTAACAGTAGTCTGAACATTGATATTGGTATGGGCTTTTAAGTTTTCACTACACCGTACTAGTTCAAAACTCAGCTTGTACACGGTAAGGACTGAAGAAGTTCTCTACCACATTCGGGTAAGCGATGTCTTACTTGTCAGTGTCTTGATAACATTATCAGTGCTCATAGTAATACAAAAACCAAACTGCTACATATGGCTTAGAATACTGCATTGCTCACCTCACCGGTAGAGTTGGCTGCATTCGATCCATATCGTATTTCAAATGCAACCGAATGCATACTCTCTCCGTCGCCGCTTTCCATTCCTATCTTTTGTCCAGATTGCGCGATATTCGGTCCAGCTACCGAGGCGGCCCGGGAAGCCGGGCGAGGTAAACCACCGTAGGGAAGAGCCAAATTGTTGGACGAGGCTGCATGTGGCATCATGAAGTTCACGTTCATGTTTTGTACTACCGACGCAACCGCAGCTGCCGCAGCCGCTCTTGCTGCAGCCTCCAAGCTACTCTGACTCGGGTTGGCCAGACTGGAGTAGGACGTCCCAGTGAAACTGTTACTCCACTGTGGCTGGATACCTCGGATACCCATTTGAACGGACAGTCTAGATCCACGATTCCCACTTGATAGTGGATTACCTGAGTGTCGCCGTTGTTCGCCGGATTGCACTTCGGAACTTGTAAATTCCTTCGACCTACCTGCTCCAAACAAAACATTAGAGATCTATAAATCAATTATGTTACATAGTCGTTTGATGTTTACCTAACATAAACCCATGTATGAAATCAAAATTGATTGTACGTATTAAAAAGCATGTTGAGAAATTAATTTTGCTCACTGATACTCGACATTTGGATCAATCCAATCACATGTTGTACATTTTGAGCTTCCATAAGGCACTCCATGCCATGGAACTTACAAAGTCCCGTAGGAGATGACAATAGTCAAGCTACCGAACCCTAGACTTCCTACTAGGGCTGCAGCAACCGCGAATCTATCTCACAACTTTACGATTCAAAGACGAAGGTCATTACCGTTAGACCAGCGTACATAAACAATATGAGCTCAAGTAGCCAATTTTTATAGCAAATTTATCACAGATGTCACGATTGTGACGTTTTCCAACGAGATATCTATAACCCCTATAGGCGACGTTCATATCGGTATTGTCGGATAGATTTATGAGTTCGTCCACTTTGTTTCTAATTACTCACAAACGTGGTATGGGACGATTTGAATTCATCTACATTTGCTGTCAACGTACTGCTGGCTAGGTGAAAATGAATGCAAAACAAAGTATTCTTGAAAGACATAGAATTTCTTACGACTAAAGATCAGTGCATCAACATTGAAAATTGCACACAGGGTAGACGGTCGTTCAACATGATGGGGCCATAGTCAAACTGCGTTAAGCTTACACATAGAATAAAACCGGTCGATAAACGTAGATGGAATGGTCAGGTTAACAGAGGTGTCATATGGGTTTATCAGTTGAAACAAATATCGAGTGTCAGAACTAGACATGTTAGTAAGTACAGGTTACTTGGCTCGTTTCTGAACCTAAAGAACACGGTTTTGGTTGGCAATTTCGTGGATATCTTCGTGCGTGCTAGAAAAATGCGTGATCCACCAGGTTACATGAAGCGGTTTGATGTTATAACTGGCGTTCCCTGCTTCACGGTACCAGTGGAGTGCAAGTTCATTACCGTGTGATTTTCACTTCAAACTATCATCACTTTAGTTAACATGACACAATTCCATAGATTTCCGCAGGTTGAGTGTTGAACTTCTAACTTCTACGACCAATGTGAGTATGAAGAATGAATTGGCGAATTAAAAGGCTCCTATAAGAAGACATCAGGAAGGGAACATGTGTGAAACCTAAGAATGAACACTTCATCAATCGCATAGAAATGTGCACAGTGCAAGTTGACTATGATTCAGTTGCTCATGCATGTGCGAGATGCTACATCATCAATCGGGAGGAACGTGTTAATCCATCTGGATCACATCAGCAGTGGTTTGATCTACGTGTACGTGTTGCAGGAATATTTACTACTAATGGTGTTCTTTCGGAATGGCTCAAAGACAGTTGATAATGACCTGTGAAAGTGTTTAAATCGGTCTTTTCACAACAAATGTCCATTGATTAAGTTATTTTTTGATCCAGCTGTTTACGGTATTCGAGATGGACGGACTATAAAATGTTAGATATCGCGTATTCGGTTGGAAACCGTTTGCTCAAAAAACGAATTTTATTCGTTGATATTGTTCTGGGTGATCGATAACGAAAAGTGCTCTTGAGTAAAAATGCGGCGAATTGAGAGCGAAAAAGACGTGTCATATCAACAAGTTTAGGCATCTCAAATGATGTTTGACTACCCTAAACCATTCGCTTTGTTCAAGAACATGAATACTTGTGTGCACAGATTGTACAGTTTCAGAGCTGCAAACCACTCTAATGCCTTTCGCAATAAAAAAGAAATTCTTTCCAATTGTATTCAAAAAGTGTGCAAACAAAATATTTAATGTTCACGATCTTAAACAATTAGTGTATTCCACATAATGTACTGGCGTATAGTGTGCACAAAATGCGCACTGATTTTATCCAAGAAAGATCATGTACAGATCAATATTGGCCTGTTTTGAAAGATGACCGGTCGCTGATTATTAACCCACTTCGTGCATTGTCAGTAAATAGAACACCACTAGAATGCATTTTTTTTATCAGTATGAAAAATAGTAGGCGCGGTACTTTTTTTCTTTGAGTGTCACGCAATTGTTTTGTCGATCCCATACATTGCTTCTAAAAAGCTCGTACTGTTACCGATGGTTAACGAACTGTTAGTTTGCACACTTGATCTCTTCCTTCAGATTGTTGAGATTGTTCACACGAATGTCCCACACATTCATCACATATGCTTTGAAGGACTAGTCAAAAACTCGTTAGTTTTGTAATAAAGCATGCATTGTTTCTGATTAATTAGTCTACTCCTGGTTGTCACATCACTGCTTCGGAGTGAATCAGTGTGATCTGTCCTCGTTAGAACAGGTAGCATATGTGTCTTGATTATACCAATCCCGTAGGTAAATCCCTTTCTCTATGTCTAGTCAGTTGCGCTCCATTCACAAAATAAGACAGAACTGTCCTCTTTGTTGTTTTCCCATGGTAACCTAGTTACGTGTGTCGAATCTGTTTGGCACTAAGCTCGAGTTTTCTTGTTAACGTAAGCATATAGTTTAGGTGCCAGCTTCAAAACTGCAATAACCTGCAAACCGAAATGCGGTGGGAGTAATCCGAGTCATTTTAGACTGGGCATTGCACTACGATTACTGATTATGTACCCCAAGCAGGGATCATGGATGACTGTATAAAAGAAAATTTACGCGTAAGTTAACAAGAATAAGGTCAAGTGACGTCCGCAGTCCACCATTTTTTATGGTGTGAAATGTACCAGTAACAGAAATGGAGTTGTTCATGTGAAACCGAAAGGTTAACATCCTCAATAGAGTAGCACAACCAGGGCTGTCCGCAGAACGACCATGATGTCTGTCACAAATGGGCTGCTAAAATTAAAGTGTAGAAGAGACCTAATTGCGAAAAAATTGGGCTTCCGTTGGATTCAAATCAACGACAGAAGCAGCGTGCCCAAACGCGGCAAGCGCTCTACCAGCTAAGCTATGAAGCCATGCCAGGAGCGCAGAGATTTCACATTTGGACTCAGTTACCCGCCCAATCCACTGTCATATGGAATTCGCCAAACGATTCACTGGACTGACTGCCCAGGCAGGATTTCGCAAACAGTTCACACTGTAATCCACCAACGCCGCTGTTGAGCATTGAAATTACAGTGGTAAACTACGTTGTCTCCCTATAAAGGACTGGGACCTAATTATGACCAGGACTGTAGTCTGTGGTCTGTTCTCGGTGAGAGCTGTTTCTATGGGATCCCACATTTTTAAAGACGTCGGTTCATCTAGGGGATTGGTCTTTCTTGACGGATGTTCCATGTAAGAACTGTGTTACGAACGACGTTCTGTACCATCATGTTTACTAAGACTAGCCCATTCATCAAGCTCTTCCGTTTTTGAACAATAGTCACTTAGAAATCACCTAAGAGCGTTTCCGATTGTCGTAAGTATGCATATAGGTAGTCATACGGGAAACCTGACGCATAACTTTTGATCAAAATGTTTTGCACCAAGTTTGTGGACGTTTAACTTTTTATATATTCCACTTGAGTGGACTGAACGAATTCCCAGTTAGGTATTTAGGCAGATAAATTGCGAAAACAAATTTATTCACATACATAGCAAATCTTTATGCGGTTTATCTGAGAACATGGACCCCGGTTTGCTTTGGCCGTCTGGTGAACTTCATCACGTGACCTTCATTTCGTTCAGGAAAGTGCGCGAATCCATCCTGAACGAAAGGGCGCTACGCACTTCAATACACATTGTCACGTGCATTGTTAGTCAAACAACCACTGTCGCTGTGGCTAGGCGGACCGGTTAGTCCGAATGACCTTGACAAGTAGGCCCAACTGAGCGACAGTGACGGGTAAGTAGCAACACCCCCCCATTATGCCACGTCAGACAAAGTTTGTGTTGCTGTTGTATTACCCTAAATTTAAGTATTATCACACAAATTCTTCGGAATACCTCCATTCCCTCCGTCCTTATTTTGACCATCCATATGTTGTTCCTTGACAAAGTGTGTATTTGGTTTCGATGTTTGCTTGTCTCTGTCGACGTTCGCTTCCAGTAGAGAATTGGAGCCCAGATCGCCGGTCATTTGTGTGCTGGGAGAGTACAAGTCGGTACTTCCACTGATGACAGACGCAGCGACCGCTGCTGAAGCAGCTCGCGCTGCTGCCAAATATGCTTCAGCAATTATTCGATTGCTCAAAACATTCGTATTAGCCATTTGGTTACTCGTTGCTGAATTCTGACTGTGGATTAGACTGCCGTAATCGTTGTCCATCGGATGTCGGCGATGATGTGGAGAGCACGAATTCGGCAAACCGTTGTGTTGTGGGTCGTAAACTCCCATCGACATTGGTATCATTTGTTGCATAAGTGGAACAGCTGAAAGATGAGACGGAAGCATCGAATTGTATACGTCGTCTATCTGATTAAACAAACGTTCAGTGAAACATAAAAACTTAAACCCGAAAGCCTATTAGCATTGATGACGGTACTGATATGCCGCACGTTGCTTACGTGAACTAGTTTTGTCTTCAAACAAAAGACTGAAACTTATGATGAACTCCGGAAATTAAGCGTTTTGGTCGCAAGTAGATCAGTGATAACGCGGAGTGGTTTGACGTGGGACACATTTGGTTAGCTCGGCGAAGTTCGTGTTGTAGATCAAAGGATTTGCGCACAAGTGGATGTGTCTTCAGGCTGATAGAAAACTGACATCTGACCGGATCGGGTTTAATGTTCACCAGCTATACCGGTTTAAAGTGCACTGAATCGAAACTGTGATCCAATCAATTAGCTACTGATTGAATTTAATCCAACTAACCAGAAATCGAACAAAGCTCATTGAAAATTCCATCAATGTTACTAAGGTCTTACAAAGTTCAGTCCACCCGGCAAACATTCGTAACTTTACAGTAGACTGTCAAACTTTGCTCCTTCAATGTAACAGATAGATGATACTGAGCAGACAATTCTATATGTTTACAATTAGTATCCGGTTGAGAGTAAATAACCCTCACTCTCATTCGTGGTCACTGTGGGCAAATGACCCGAATTCACAAAGTTGACCAATAAAAGTGTCCCCACTTTTTGAGTCATAATCTCTGTCTCTATTTGTCAAACCGCCTTCGCAAATATTTGACAATCAATGCTTCTAGACGAGATCCAATTGTGAAAAGTCAGGGCTTCGGCTAGATTCGAACCAGCGGCAGAAACACCATACCCAAACGCGGCAAGCGTTCTAACGGCTGAGCTATGAAGCCATGCCAGGAGCTCGGAAATTTTACAATGCTGCAGTAGAAACAATATTTCTCTCACTCAACTGAATATAATTAACTGAGAATATTGCTAGGGACTGCACTGTTTATAATTGGTCCTTCACGAAGAAAAAAACAAACGTCCACAACTGACGTCCTACGTGTAGTTATAAAGATATCTGATGGTGTTCAGTAAATTTCCAAACAAGCAATATATTGTAAACAAGTTTTGTTATGCACACAAGAATTTCACTTAGCCTACACAAATATGCAACTGTACCTAAATGATTTAAAGTGTGTACACTAAATTTCCGGTCAACAGGTCACATTGCACACATCTGGGTGAGTTTTCAGTGTTTGGACTATCTCATATTCTTTAGGTATGGAAAAAAGGAATGTATCTATCCTTACAGTCAATTTCACCATAAACCGACTGAAATTAATTGAAAATCTTGCACTGTGAGGGGTACAAGAATTAGTATAGATAGTGATACGGAAATAGAAAGACTTATGGCTAGGAAAATAGAAAGTATAAACAGAACTGGAGTCAAACAAATTTGGACAAATTTGACATTATCAATTAAAAATAAATTCATTTCAACGGGAACGGTGAATGTTTCAAAACCTCAGCTATTGCATATTGAATTAAGATAGCGACTATAATTCATTGGTCTTAAGGCTATGAGAAATAAATGAGCGTCACTGCGACCAAGAACGGAGACTGCATTCATTCACAACGCGAATGACCATGTTACAGGAGGTTTTAGGGGATATCAGAGGTACAATTTAGAAGGCGGAACTTCCTACTGTAGCGAAAGCACTGTTTACACGATGAAATTTCAACAGTTTATAGCTTATTGTAATGTTGAAGTAGTTGTAGACTGAGAATTAGAATGATTTTTGTTTCAAAATTATATACTGGAGGGTGAATTTAAAATTGCATGCCAACCTGTCCTCTGACTTTTGATGAACGTCCTTGTTTTCAATATATATATATATATATATATATCAAGTTAATCATAGTTTGTCGTGCCGTGTGTATGAAGATGCAGACTTCCAGTGTTGCACAGGCCAAGAGAATGTAGAACAGGCTGGAAAGCAGCCCTTCTTCAGCTCATTGGTAGTTTACATCAAAGATCGTACTTTGGTCGTCTGGCTTTTTGCCTTATCAGCATGATATTTCTCTCTCACGCCAGACAACGAAATCCTCATATGTAGAGTCAAAATCACATAAGCAGCTCCAACTTTGACCGATCATACTCAAACAGTAAAACGGTTACAACTAACAAATTTAAGGCGAACACATTAAGGCTCCGAAACACCGAAGATAGAATTGATGAGCACTGGTAATTATGAAATATACATAACGCATTTCTTGCTTGAGGCGCAAAAACGGAAGTATAAGGCGAGTGGCTAAGTGGGTTGAGGTTCACAGAAGTTATGAGAACATTACCAAATCGAGGAAGCCGAGAATGATCGGGTATTTTTGAGTATCTGGCAGTCTGGCAGGAAAATCACACAGGTAGTCTCTGGTAGTAAGGCAGTTGCGAAAAGCAAAATAAACTGGAAGTGAATGGGTCAAAACGAACCCCTACTACACTCTGCCATTCATGCTACACATGCACTTTAGTGTAGTGCTGGTCACAGTCGGCTAGGTCTAACGGTGGGATAAGACCAAGCGTTTGCACTCAGCTGTAGGGATTGCGATGAAATTAATTCTCTGATAACACTATCAGGACAAGCTGCAGTAGATTTTTTTTATTGCACGTACCCGAAAATGTTTTCAAATGGTCTACTTGAGGTTTTAGTTTCTGCAAATTATTACTGATGTATTCTTTCTGGCTATATCAACTTATGCTAGGGATCCGTTGTCATCCTGTTAATATATTGCTGAATTCCACAACTTACTCAGCCTTTCTGGCTAAGGAAGTGAACGGAGTGTCGAGATCCATCTTGTGGTTACTGGTTACAGTTTCCAAGAGATGATTACGGCAAGCTCAGCAAGATGGCATATTAACGTTCTGGAGATATTCATAAAACCATCTAAGTGAAGTTGTTTGAGCAAAGTAACAATTAAACTGAGTGTAAGATTCACTTGTTGGCCAATGCTACAGAGGCAGGCTAGGGTCATTTAAAACAACCGTTCGTACGTCAAATTTCTGGCAGTGATACTCAATGTTTCACCCTTAAAACAGATAAGTAATGCAGTACGAATGATGAAGATGCAGTATTTAGGGTTCATTCATGTTCAAAGGTCGGCTGCCAGTAAATCGGTCACGGGAAGTCCCAACTTCTCTGCAGCCTATGAAAAATGCTGCTGAGGTAACGTCACCGATTTATTCAATTCATCTGCATCTGATTAACTATGTTGTCGTTCAACAATTTGTTATTTTTTCTCAGTTTTTTCTTTCAATTCCTCCACAACAATTTATTAGGTAAAATCTTGTGATGAAATTATCAGATTGCGGTGAAGCAAAAAGTAAATTAACTGGCTTTCGACTTGTGTTTGATATATAAACTGACTTGTGTACCAGAATGTGAAGACAACAGTAAATTTGAAAGCAGTAAACAATTCAGAAAGAGATATTTTGTCTGGATATTTCGTACGTAGTTCCGGTCACAGGAACACCATTATTAAAAGATAAGTAGCAACAAAATCATACTTTTCGATGAATCTTTGCAAAAAGCCACAAATGATTACCTACCCAAGGGCATTTATCAGAAATCTGCCTGTTGCAGATTTCCATAAGGACGCTGTTCGCGAAATACCGTAAGAAAGCTCAAAGAAAACGATGAATTCCTATTCGCTAATAAATGATTCCTTACCTGAGATTGCTCAAAAGCATATAAAGTGAGGTCGTCCTAAGTACGGTCATCCTGTCAGTTTCTTACCAAATTATAAATGTCTCCGGGACAATATTTCATTTTCAATCAGAAGGAAATTTGTAGCCACTGTCAGACGCACCTACAGGCTGAGCAGGAGATGTGGTGAATGTTCACTAGTTTGCTAGCGAAACAGAAACTGATGATCAATTTTAGTTTATGAGAAGAGGATGTACAATAAGTTAAGGAAGTAATTCACGTACCCCTTTATTCAGTTTTCTAGTCGAAAGTGGCTGGACTACAACCTACCGCTTATTAACTAGTCGTGGGTCAGAGTCCCCGAGTGAGTGATGCTGATGATACCCAACAAGTTCAGGACAGCTGCCCACCACTTTGTTGGTGGTTACTGCGACCAGATTTTTTCAACAACCACTCTCGATCACTTCTGGGGCTATGGTGAATACTAGTTCGTTTGTTGGCCAGCTACAAGCGGTTAGTCGATTTCAACCTAAGAAAAAGGACGCTCAACAGCTGTGGAAGGTAGAAACCAGTGAGTTCAAAAATTACATCAGAACTGATGTGCGTTTTATTATATATACTTGTGGATGTAAATAGGTTTGACGTGCATCTTGGCAGCTAGGACAGCATGACAGTAAGTGAATTCCAAAATATCTATGTGGATCCGAAGCGAAAATCTTTGGGACTTTCATCAGTACGAATTTACGTAAAATCTTCGAGCGTCAGAGGTATGCCTGTCTGTCGCCAGTGGTGTCCCCGATTGGCAAATACCGCTCTAGCCTTAGAGTTACGCGCTTCTTTTTCACCTCCGTTGCCGCTGCTGATGCACCTTCCCAAGTACACAAACCGGTCAACAATCCCCATGAATTCATCGCCGAATATCAAATTGACATAATCATAACAGCTTTGCAGAAGCACTTTGCACTTCGAGGCTGCAAAGCGCATTCCGAAATAGTTAGTAGAATGCTAAATGGCGTCTAGTATTGTTTGTGCAGCTTGAAAGTTTCCAAACAACTTGCCTTCAGCATAAACAAGTAGGTAGAAAGTTCACGCCGCAAACAGTCTTCCATTATTTCGTTTATGATATAATTAAACCGAAATGGCGTGAGTGGATAACCTTGCCTTACGCCGCTCGCAGTACTGACAGGCAGTTCACCTGAGCTGAAATATGAGAATAACTCGTCGACAGTATGCTCGCCTACACGTTTGGCACCCCCCTGCGTTTATCCGACAGTGAAGACGTAGATCGACACACTGGATCAAACGCATCTTTACGGTCGAGAAAAAAAGAATGTACGCATCACGCTACTGCAGAGTACGACGACTGAAAAACTGATCAATACGTCACTGGCCAGGACGCAAATCTGTCTGTATTTCCCTAATGTATGCCTCCCAAGTTGCAGTAAGTTGATGAAGTATATTGGGAGCCAGAACCCTAGTAATGGCTCAGGTCAAGTTAATTCCTCCATGGTTTTCGAAAAAGCGCCGGATTCCTTTCTTGAACGTAGGAACTATTATCCACTGGCCGCAACACGGAAGGATGGCCTGTGACGTCGACACAAGTTAAAACAAGTGAGCCGAGGTCTCCACTTTCTTTGAAATCAAGATCTTCAGGACCAGCGGCCCCATTACCTTGTAAAGCCGAAGTGCAACGGTGGACCCCAGTTTTGGTGAGTGGTCCTAAATCTACCGACCAGAGTGACGGCAACACAGTCGAAGCAGGAGGTCAGCTAAACTGACTGTCAATGTGTTCCGCCCACCGCTCTAACCTTCTGGACTAATTATGGGTGAGTGATGTTATCCCAAATCTGCCACCTAAACACGACTTGACCTCACCAAGACAGCTGACTTGGATGTTCATAACTCCGGCCAGAATGACCACATCAGAATCATGTGTCGATGGAAAGAGAGCTGCCAGATCCAAGTGAAGCGTGTCCTTGACGCTGACGTCACTACAGTCAGTTGGAGTATAAGCAGATACAATGAAAAGATTTCTAAAAGTCTTGAGTGTAGAGCTGGCCCCAATAGGACCCGACAAGCGGACAGTACAAAGTCTAATGTTAACAGGAATTCAATCTACTAATGCGAACGCGGCCGTCGTGTTGAGGACTATACCTACTCCAGCCTGACTGGTAGCGACGACAGGCGTGGAATCACCCCGAGTGTAAAGCCATTATCGGATAGACAGTGCGGGTACTGTGAGTTTAAAACCGTGATCATCATCCAGATTCTAGGCACAGCTGCTCCGGTTTTAAAACACTGAGGTTACCGGATACATTATGGTTACTAATGAGCAATATTTTGGCGTGGTTACTCTAGAAGAGGATGGTATGCGTTTCAGTTGGGTTTGTTTCGCGAGACAGGACTGTTGAATTCTATCAGCAATCCAGTACAACAGTGTTTCATTGGAACTTGTTAACGCGGAATAGCAGGCTTAGTTGATGCAACCGAACATGGAGTTTCAAAACTCCTCCTCCCAATCAAGCCACATTTTTTGCCACCGCCTGCCTGAGCCTTCAAGTTGGAATTTTTCCATTAGGTTCAAGCTTCTGACATTCAGTGAGCTTAAAGATAAAGACAAAACTGACCATTATTTGCTTCATGGGACCTTTGTTAATACAAACTGCGCTGAGCACCTTGCAATTGTGGTACTAGACGTGAACTTTCCCTCAACTGTTCCAGTCACACTTCCTGTCATCTACCTAACCAGGGACAGTGATGGTTTACTTGGTTTGCCTATTAGAGAGTTATCGAGCTTGTAAATTTCACCTTCAACCCAAAGGGTATTCAATAGGACCACAATTATTTTCGCTCCTTGCGAATGACGGGATAGGTCAAGTGCATGGAAGATTTCGCTCTGTTTGGTAGTCAAGCTTTACGTTTTCAGTTATTCTAAAGCAGAATGAAGTGTGATTCGTTCGTTCAGATTACCCTGTCATGTAGGTCAAAATGTTTTTAATGGTAATACTCATCAAAATTGCAGATTTAAAATGTTTGGGATCTAAATCTTCCTGAATTAAACACCACCGAAATACTCTTACTGGAACCTATGAGTGGCGCAACTTGTGTAACGCAGATCTACATCTAAAAGTAGCCTTTGGTAAACGTTGGTGCTCCTGTTTCTTACAAAACAACATCAAGAAGACCTTTCGCCACAATTTTCCTAACGTTTGACCATATTGCTAATTGTTAATTCAACATTGCGATTGTCCACTCTTCCCGATTGTTTTCTTGCCTAACTATTTTGCACTTTAAGTTAAACGTCAACAAACTATTGAGGCAACATGTGCTGGTGAAGGTCGTCTGGATATGAATAGTTTCTTTGAGATTTCAAGTTTAAACAAACTTCTTCTAATAACTCGGTGAAGGAGGAATAAAGCCAAAAGTTGTGGCATGCCTAGTACAATTCAGATACTTCTACGAACTGTGCTATTGTTGTTGGAGGTTCTGTTCTGGGTAATAGTTTTATACAGACTGTCAGACATCTATTTTTCTGCTTGTAGTTTAGGAACAGTAAGGGCATTGTTTGGTACTACGAATGTATTGCGCCTGTTCAGAATACTGTCAACCCGAGTTTGGTGTTCGAATGTAAGCCCAACTTGTCAGTTAAACTGCACTTCCCATCCATGTACAAGGTGACCTCATCGGTGACCTTTCAGCAAAGGTCAAGTGGAAACGAGAAGCTAGTAATCCCGTTTCAGTAGAACATGTTACCCCACAAAAGTACAGCAAGACAGACATCCAAAACAGATGTCTCTCCCATGTGCCTGGAACTAGGCTGCTGACTAACACTCAAAATGCATTGACAGTTACATGTTGGCTTTTAACGTTTTTAAAGTAACTGACAACGCTACCGCGTTTAGTACTGAAACGTTTGCAATCCTAACTCCAGACTGTTAAATCAATCAATATCAAACCAAACCCCACTTTTATCTTTACCTTACCTTCAGCTTCACTGTGCTGATAGCTTCGAACGGAGCCCAGATCACTTCGCATCTCGAATCCGCAATTTCTCAGTCGTTTTATTTCAGCATCTTCTGACAGACAACACCGATTGTCCGATGATGTGACAGTTGTGTAGTTATTGCTATGGACAAGTAAGCGTTGAATATGATTAAGTTTAAAAAATAAAAATCGTAAAACTTTCCCAGCGAACCAAACCAGTGAATTTCCTTAAGACTGTATTAATCTGGGATACAACTGGGAACTAAGCAGCACGAAAGTGGCAATTAAATGCTTTATGTCAGGTGTTTTGAGCACGGTTGACCGCAAACATTCGATGTGCTTTAAAGCGCTAGTCATTATAGGAATGCAGCCAATTCCATTTGGTCATAGACATAAGAGAACCTATGCCCACTACGGGTTCACATTTATTCCAGTCTTCAGGTCTGTTAGTAGGTATGATATAACAGCAAAATCCAGGAGCGAGCTTTACCGCAGTCACTAATGAACGTGTTTCAAAATTCCATGTTTGAGTGTTTGGCTACAAAACTTTATTCAACAACAGACTATACAGTAACATTGTCTACGAGCCTTTTGGTTTCGTTAGTTTTAATGTTATTTCAAAGGGAGTACTAATAGACTACTGACCACAGCGTGTTAACATAAAACGATTTAGTGGTCTTCAAAAGAAGTATTCCTGTTTTATGTAGCTGTCAGTAGCTAATAGTGTACTTCTCTCAGTTCCCATATTTAAAAAGGGTCCATACGAAAAACTAAACAGATGACATCAACTAATTGCCAAAACGCATGTTTTGAAGTTCTCCTCACCGTTGAATAGTCTGGGTACATAGTTGAGTCGTCTTTAGTTCAAAGATTGTAGAAGATACATCTGATGACAGTAAGAGACTCAGTGCAACATATTCATTGACTAGCGTTAACTGCTAACGTTGACGATAAACTGTTCCTTGACTAGTGTAAGTATGACCAGTGCAGTGTAAAACTGTTGTATGTAATTCTCATTGATATGAAAAAAGCAAATGAGCGCTAGTATTAAACTACTCAGGTCTGTCTACAAACTGTACAGGTAGGGCAAGAAAACAAAATGACACTGAATCTTCAAGATGGAATCTGTAGACGATTTCCACTTGAAGCTTTCCTCGTAGGATACATTTCCACTGAACGCTGTCTCATGGAAAACAGCAGACAAGCCTAACGCTCGTATTCAGAAAAGTTGATTTTTATTGCAATTATTCAAACATGGTTAATAATAGAGTCATTTAGCTCAGAATGAACCACCTCCTCACAAATACCGACAATGATATATCGTTTCAGAGTGAACTGCAGGCAAATAAGAAGAAACTTAAGTCTAATTAGCAAAATCCGCCAGAAACGCTTAGACCTATTAGTATATTCCTTTTTACCAATCAGGAGTAAACAACTATAGAGGCTACTCCGTTAAAATGAGTGTTCAGTAGAAAACCTTGAGTTGTAGGCAAAACTTTTCTCGGTTAATGTCTACGGACTCTGGACCGTACTCACAAACTCTGTGTTGACAGATAAATCATTTGGTGAGTTAAAGGCCCTGTTCGACCGAAGCACGAGCGAGGGCTATTTGAGGATACGTGTATCCAGACTACCTCTCTAACGCAAACTCACATTTCATTCAGTGTATGCGCCTGTTAGCGAGTTCGCATGATTTCACTCTTCATATAAGTGTTACTGGATGTATCACCATGTTTCCGCAACGTTCAACGTGGATGTACACCAGGATTGTTCTTCTCGTCAAGCTCGTTTTCTCTGTAGCTGAAAGCGTTTCTTTGCTGCTATGAATATCTCAACAAATATTTGTTCTTCGGTCAACATAAAAACAGGAATGCACAAGCATCTTTTGCTTCCGTCTGATGTACAGAACTACGAACCTGTGAGCTCAAGCCACTAGGATGTAGAATGGTTGAAAAATCCAGTTTGTTGCTTAATAAGACTTGACAAAATATACTTGACAACACTTGGTTGTAATGACATATAATTATGATTATCCTGGCGAGTAAAATGTGAACAACCACGTTGCATGAAAAACGTTTAGTCAACACAGTATGAAACTATTAAGTACGTCCTTGGTCATCTGGGATTAAACTGTCAGATTGGTTCCGATGTTAATTTGCAACAAATCATCAACAAAATCAAACTAACTCGCCAGAACTTTGAATACAATCAACTCAATTCTGGTGACATCCATAAATTTTGCATACAGATATTTATGTATTACAGCTAATATACTTACCTATTTGCGGTGGTTGCAAGAAAAGAACCTGGATTAAAAAAACACAGATGGGTTCGTTAGTTTAGTTTTCACGATTTCATCAGAGAAGAGTAGTTTAATTCAAACGCTGAGTCCTTGCAAATTAAGTCGGTTTATGGGTGCCATTTTTTGTTGTATTCTCCAACTCCACTGCTCCGTTTCCAACGAAAAATGGAAAATAAGAGTTGTTTTCTTTGCTATTTCCTTGGTTTACCTCTACCACTAAGACCAATGTAGATGGGCATTAGGAGAATTCCACAATCTGCAACGGAAATTCCCCAATGATCGAACCTCATACGACTACACTGTTTCAGTACGACATGTAGGCATATGAAAGATACTAGATGAATCACGGCAATCCGCTTCAACTCTTATCCAAATAGAATATTCATTGTTTTAACACCGTAAGTAATGCGATTAATAATTCGGATTACCATGTACAATTTGCCCTACGAATTTTTGTTTCATTTGTTAGTGAAGAGTTATTGAGTGCATTCATTTAATGTCATGGTAATTTTAATTAGATGAAAAACAGGCAAAGGTTTAGAACTCAAATTCGGATGATAATCAGTTAGGAATTTGGGGACAAAAGTTGTAAAATGGAAAATAAATTCAAACGGAAATCTACTGAGCAACCGTCACATCAAGTACACAAATATTTTCTATTTCTTTGTTTTACAAAGTCAGTAGATTCCGTTGTTAGTTTGTCTGGAGCAAAGTAGGAGTGATTCTAAGTTCACCACGTCATCATTTTTTAAAATCACTGTCGTTTGATCTATGCTTATTTTCTGGTTGGGAGGTAGGCTATAAAGGAAACAGTGGTTTACTCAAAATGTACAAACTTAATTTGATAATATACTATTTTACTTTTCATTCGTGATAAAAAAATTTCAGAAAGCGAGTGAACATTAGGCCAGACAGTACTACTTGCTCATCCCATTCACTCTGAAGAGTAGTAACTAATCTAGCTTATTTGCATTCGTTAAACCATACCATCAAATAAAACCTGCCGTTGTGAATATATCACATAGACTATTCGAGTTGACAATTCTATAGTCATAGAAATAAACCATTGTTTGGAGAAACGATACCTGTACGTGATATTAGTCGATTCTCACTACGAGATCTATTTTGACTTAAAGGCGAATACCGGTCAACATTTTGAGTTCCTTTAGACTTATATCACGCAGACCAACCGATGATGGCTATGTAGAACATTCATTTCACAATACCATTGGTTAACTGAGGAAGTATTTCTTTTCATAGCATGACGGTTATTACACCGAATGCTTGTCAGATTATCCTCTATCACTGTACCGATAACCGTATATTAGTAGCCAATTCCAACTGGTTACTACTATCCCAAAGAATAACAACATATGTACATAAGAAGCACAAAACAATGCAGTAAAAACGGGAGGCTGGGTTGGGAAAATAACCTAACGTGTAAAATCCTGAAATGGTCTCTGCTTAAATATTCAGTATTAATGTACCTATGTTGCTTAACCGACTTCCGTTCCCAAACAAACAGTTGACTGTTATCTGGGGGAATGAAAATATACGTGTGGGAAAGCATTACGGATGTTATCACCTTGACTCACCACTAGTCCGCACTTCGCACACGCCTTAACGAAAGTGGTATACTCAGGTCTTTGCGTCCGATCGAAGAGCATCCCTCGCATCGTTTCCAGCCACAGAGTATTTTGAGCACGAAGCTCATATCCTACGAGAAGAATGCGATCAACGGTTTCTAAGGTACCTGGATGTATCTTCACTATTTTCCGATTAGTCATTCGTTAAGCAACTCAAAGCGTTAGGCCATCACTATCTTAGGCTTTTTAAAACAAGATCTAACCGTTTAAAATAATGATGTTCTGGGTTTCGATGAGTAGAGTTGTTGGATTCTCGCAATACCGGCTGTGGATTTTGGGATTGAAAATTAGCATCACGTGATGTCTAGGTCTTGGTCAACTTAACTTCACAGATAACCAGCTTCTCTTATTTGCGAAAAGTTTTTCAATGAAAATATTAAAATAGACCACAACAAACTTGATTTCCTCCTTTTGGTTCGATTGAATATCAAAAGTCCGGCCGCGAAGATAGTCGCCAGAAACAAAATACATCCGCCAACTATCGCCAAGATCAGTAATGGTGTACCCAGTGATATTTGACTGAAGTGAGCAGTTTCTGCAATACGACAAAACGAATTGAAGTGAACGCGATTATCAAGGACGTAGTTTATTCTAACTAATAAATATAATTGGTACAGATGAGTACAGTATGCGTGAACCAATGTGATTACACATAAGATGTGGTTGCCAACGAAATACCGTGGACAAACTAGCTGTTTATGGTTGACTATGGTTGACTATGGATACAATTGGACACGTAAGGGCAACTTGGTGAACGCGTTGGTCAATAAGTTCTTACTTCTGATAGAAAAAGGTAATTCACTGTTTCTCGGTTTCTTTTTCTGTATCATCCGGAAAATAAATTCTACAAAGAGATTTACGATTGTAAAGGGAAGTGGAATGACGCTTGATGAAAAGCAGTGTGAAACAAATGTTTTACGTGCAGACTTCGCAATCTCCGAAAATGAGTTTCCCTGAACCAACATTCCGACAATTATACAAGTTTGATAACCTATACAGATTGGTCAGAATGACGCCCCATAATTAGGGGCTGTTTCACGTGCACCGCGAAAAAAGATCATACGGTCATCTCATCGTCCGCTGGTTAAACGCTATCCATTCATGTAGATGTCAAATGCTTTGATAACATGATATGCGACGTCATTTAGTCGACATTACAGTTTCCGGTCGCCATTTCAGTCGTCTATGAACGAATTCGCTGTTATGTGACTAAGCTCTATATGGCTGGTACCTAAGTTCGAATTTGTTCTGTCCAGTTCACGCCACAAATATTTAGGGCAATTTACTTGGATTAAGCTAGGCGTGCGAAAGATCACCAAGAGGTTTTAATAATTTACTTGTGTGTATAACTAAAGTCTTTCGGTAATCTTTCGTACGCTGAGCTCAAACCAAACAAGTCAACCAATATATATATTTCGAAAATTCCCATTGAGTCATAGAACACAGAGTGTAGCAAACATATGTTTTCGATAAAATCTCATCAGGCTGTTACAGTTATAAAGGAAAATAAAACTAAAAACGATTACATGCGAAACTTGGTATTGGTCCAAAATTCACACCATCTCAATTTTGTGTTTTCTTGGACGCCAATTGGATGTTAACTGCCCACATATCGATCGGGTGAGTCAGCTAATGGCCAAGGCAATTGGAGTGATTGAACAAAGTTTTTCTGTCCAGCATGGACATTCTATATGAACGACCAAAAGGACATCATACAGACGAATCGTTCCAAGTGACCGGCAATATTATCACTATGAGATGAGTGACGGTAATAAAAACAGATAGCACAATCCAGCCACTATAATCGTTGTAACTCTGTATCTCTACAGAATTTGTGCAGTAAGTGTGAAGCATAACTCTGTTTGAAGTAAAGAACAAGAATGAACCCACCAGGTCAAAGCAGCGATAGCTACAGCAACATTCATTTAAGGCTGACATCTATTTTTCTTAGACACTTCATAATCGTTTTAAGTTACTGAGGTGGGCAACTATAATATGAATTGTCCTGAGACATGCACATCGTGTTGTCATCCCAAAGTGTTGTCCTTTTTAAGCATACAAAACAAATGCCTGCTAATTGTGTGATTACATTGACAACCTTCTGATTCAGTGAACTAGCTATATTTGACGACGGTCAGTCCAAACACTAACCGTTTCTGTTACCTATCATTTTTCCAATTTGGCTTGGGGGAGTAGTTTTACGGTAGAACGAAGCCTCACTTCACACGCGGTATATTGTGGGGGATTGTCAGGCAGGAAGTGCGAGCATTCCAGCTCTCGGCGGAATAACCCAACGCATGGGGGAGGTGCGTTCAAACACCCATGGTGAGCGGACGGAGAACGGCGTGGGCTACCGGATGAGTCATCGTTCGACCGGATCGGAACAACGGGCGAGACGTGACAGCCGAAATAGAATGAATGACCAAATTGAAGGCGTGATTATTCCAACACTCTCAGGAATATCCCGACACAGCTGTGGATTACGGTCAAAGCCCATGGTTGATAAACGGAGGACAGCACGAGCGATTGGACAAGCTATCGCTCAACGAAATCGGATCAACGGCCGAGGAATAGCAGGCAGAAAACCCCCGGGTAGAAGGCGCCAATCACACACCTAAACCGGGTAGAAGTGCACACGACGTGCGAGCGGAAACCAGGGGGTGTTGTGGACTAGAATTGTGATTCAAAATCGCGAGCGCTCGTGTGGCATGGGAACTAGCGAGTTGGACAATAAAGATTGTGCTTTATTGGACGCCTTTTCGCTACAATATGACGCAAGCATGAGTTTGGCTTCGAGAGACATTTAGTTGCATCCGATGGAATGTTAACATCCTCCCTCTTTCCAACTCGGTCAGTTCGCAGCTTCGTAGCAAGAGGTGGACAGAACGAATTCGAAATGTTGTACCGGCCATATAGGGCTTAGTCACATGACAGTGAATTCGTTCACAGATGACTGGCATTGCGGTCGAAAACTGTAATGTCGACTTAGTGACATCGCATATCCTATTCTCAAGGCAATTGAAGTCTAGGTGAATGGGTAGCACTGAACCAACATATCATGTTGCAGACATTACAAGGTGTTCTGATGATAGTAGTGGCTATCTTTCATATTCCGTGCACACATTATAAGGGCTATTCAAATAAAATTCAGCTAACGACTTGTTATTAGTTTAGTTGTTCCGTTAGTATGATTGGTCGTTTCAGATTTGTTACTAAGGCAGGTACTGCCAAAAGAAGGAATGGTTGAGTAATTTTTTCGCTTGATTTTGTGTCAACCTTGTGTGGTCGCGTGCGCATATCTATAGGCCCCGTGGAAGGTCGTGAGCGGAAGCTCACTGTTAGCATTCGGATGAGTTTACAACAAACACTGCAATGTGAATGGAGCCATAATTGATTCGACGTGAATCATCTGTGGTGACATGTACTCACAAACCTCCATGGTCTTGGTCACCGTAATAAATTACTCCGGACACTGATGCCACCAACCGTAGATAGGACAAGTAGAATTAAGAAAGTAATGCTGACCATAGCAGACATCTATAAGTATTTTTACCGGTTTTAGTTTTCCATTAATTTCTCCATTACTCAAAGCAAACGAACTCAATAAATGTATCTGGATCATCCAGATCAACAATACACACCATCAACCACATCAGGTTAAATGGAGATGTGAATCTTAATGGGTACAACGGACACAGTGGGCCTCGAAATACAGCTGAACAAGACGACTGTTTGAAGTTCAAACAGTCAAATAATCGATCTATAAAAATACTCCGGTGGTAACTGATGAAATTTTCATAGGCTACGCGAACAGCGTGTTGAGTGCATCCATTTCAAACTTCTTTGATCTTCATCGATAATGCGTCTATTCCCGCAAATCAGCAGACCGTCTATTTAAACGGACCGCCCCAATCTTGAACGGTTCTCGTGATCATCTGTAAGCAGCAGCAGTTATCGTAAGACGGCAGGATGATGCTAAGAGTACATGTAAATGTTTCAGGATTACTCAACAGTCTTTAACCGACTAGTGAGACCGGGTCACAACATTGAACAGGTCCTTTTCAACAAGCTATTAAAAATTATTGTAATGATCTGTCACTGGTTCGGTGACCTTGATGAGTTTCAGTCAACCATCCGATAAATGTAACATGAAACGTTTGCGTGATCAAGATGACAGTCAAGGGATAACTTTGATAATTGATTAGTTCACCTAGCTATGACAGTTTCATTTCTCCTAATGATTTATCACTATCTAATTTTTGGTTGCGTTACACACTGTTTTATTCAGGCCGACTTGTTTGTGTGATCCAATACCAACACGCTTCTATTTATTGTGTCAGTATAGAGGGACTGGAATCCAATTGTCAGAAAAGTCAAATTAGCTCAATATGTGTTGCTCGGTAACGTATAGATTAGTAAAACGTCTCAATAGTCTCCAAAGATGACGAAGTTATTTTGACATTTGGATTAATACTGGAACAACTACAGGTTTACCTGTTTTAGAACTGTCACAATGTTCATTTTGACAAGCCACATTGCGTAATAATACAAACGCGATTTCAATGAGATTTTGCTCCTGAATGCAAACGAGTTGCTTTGTTCTCAAAATAAGCCAATTTTGCCATTTAGTTCTCACCTTTAGGCAATATGACGATCTTTACTTTTAATGTATAGTTGAATATTGCTATTTTACCATTTACACAAATTTATTATGTATTGTTTCTCGAACACCTCAAACCATAACCTGACTATCAGTCAATGTTGGCAAATTGGGTACCGCTCTTAGTTTTAGAGCACTGCGTCACAAGTGGCAGAGCAGCCACACAAATGTAATCTGTCTGAAACGACCCAATACTGTAGCATGTTATATACATCACATTCTTGAACTGGGTTTCGTGATTACTCAGTTTGTCAGCCCCACTTCTTCAGTCTTCTCAAGCCCTCCGTTGTACACAGATATCTCAACAGTTGGCTATAAACTTATAGCAGATTAAAGGTATGATAGTGAATGGATCATCAAAACTCCATATCCGTCCAACGCTTGGTACAAATCGAAAGTTGTTTTTTACTGACGAAATATTTAAAGCATACAATTGCTGTTGAAAAGGCAACTTGGAACAAACAGCTTCATATAAGAACATCACATGTCCTTTGTCGTACCGCCTATAAGCCTGCTACTGGTCAATAACTATATCCACTTGATTATGTACTTCAGTACACTTCTCGATTGCCAAGGAAACATCGTCATCACAGTGAGACATTCAGGCATTGTGAGCACTTTAAATGGTTGAGTCCCTATTCTACCTCGTACCGGATTCAGTCACCGCCCGAACACTGCAACAGAAACATTTGACCAATTAGAATCTAAATTTCCAAAAGAATAATCGTAACAACCAGCTCACCGTTTTCTCCATCTGGGCGAATGGATTATATTCAATTTCAATCTGAACAGTTCACGAAATGCCATACATTTTGCCAAGTGACTAGAACAGACTGGTGTAAGTGACTTTCGTCTACCAATGAGGCATTGTTATGGACCGAATCGCTGATCTGGTGAGAGTGATCTTCAGCCAGAAAAGTCCACCTGCTTACTTCACCCGAGGTGTATGCCGAATCTGAATTCTATGATAAAAGATACGCTATTAACCCAGTTGTCAAGACAACCAATTCAATGACAAAAAATGCACTCTGTTGTCTCGCTGCTGTACGAACTTTGTCTTGTTTTCAAACGAATGCAATCTGAGTAACTAGTTCCTTGGCCTTGTAATTTTCATCGTTTTTTCAGGACGTCTAACTCTTGTCAAAAAACCCAGCCTGTTAACAAAGTGCCACAACAATTAATATGACATGTTCAATGTGTCTCCCTATCTCATGCAACCGTTGACTCTTAAGATTCATTTCACAGCAGCAGACTTGAAGATCTTCACTCCTCTAGCATTCTTGACAGTTTCGCTCTGGTCTTGTTTTCTAACGCTCATACATGCGCACTTGAAAGAGCAAACATCAGAAAACCACCTTGAAGGCGATACACGTTGGTACAAGTGGAGGTATGACTGACACAAAAGTAAACTAAATATTGATGAGAACTTGGTGAAGATCGAGTTTGCGAGATTCAGGAGAATGTGGTGAATAAAGTTGAACAGTCCCTCAGTTGTGTTAGTTTTAAGTCACTTACTAAAGCTACTGTGATTAGTTCATGTTAGATTGTTTCATTTGAAAACATTTGTTTGAGTTCTTGACATTGTACAATCACACAACCCGGTATCTACAATCCAGTTAGAACTTATATGTGAAAGCGGACGTGATTTACGTGGTAATATTCACCATTCTTCGCCCACTGGAAGAAAACGAAGTTATTGGCCACGAGATGTTGAGTTCTCACTACAATTCTGTTTTGCACAAGCCTGTATTTTACTAACAGTCTGAGATACACCCGTCAGTCTTTATGTGCTCTTGACCTCTCTTTAAACAGGTCGAATCGAGAACATGTTCACTCCTGTACTGATTTTATCTCAATGACTTCTACAAGCCACGTGATTGTACGGCTCAAGATTTTCCGTGAGACCGTACGCATTGTAGCCCCGTTTAATCGTGCAACCTTGACCGCAATTAGTCGTGTGAACTACTCACTCAAGTGGCCATGTACTTCCAACCGTAACTTCTAAAAGGTGACTGGAATCATGTGATAAACTGACAACCTTGGACGTGCATCGAGAGGTGATGTGATCCAAAGTGAATGTTGAGGCCGCGAAAGATGTAGTGAGGTGTGGAAACGAGTGTCCAGTGTCAGTCAGAGGAAACATTGACAAAATAAAATGGCGTCAGCTCTGAAGAGTCCCAGCGAATTATTGCATTTTCAACTTCTCTTTCCACTTAGCTAAAGTTGTGTTGGAAACTATAATCCATGCAACAGTTTTCTAGCAAACATCTTATAGTTTCGATATGTAAACAGTGGTAGAATGCTATGTACAGTACTTTTGTAATATGCGGTTTTGTCGATACACTTACAACCAGCGGCTTATCTGATTGTTGTGTTTCGTACATGAGCGGTATGTCGCGTTCACGTTTGCGAGAGAGGTCAGATACAAACCGTATTGCTTATGTTCACTGTTTGCAGTCTGAGTTACAAAGTATTATTGAGACGCCGGAAGAAACACATCTATTCCTGCGTAATCTATACCATTACGGGCGTGTATATACGCTGGTCAGAGACTGTTGCCCAAGCACGGTAGAAGTATCACAGTACATAAATCGTTCTGATAGATCCGGCATGAACCAACATTTACACATGACCATATGACTTGGGGACACATACCGGCCGTGCAAATATGACCCCAATCTACACATAGAGTAAAATGTCCTTTAGAAAACCGATATTGCCCTTACAAGGGAAAACGGGTATTTTTACATTTTGCCTAATAATCCAACTTTTTGGTTCGTAATTTCGATTAAGTTAATTATAACAGTGTTGTGCATGATGTTCCAAGTTGGTAGTTCCGAAGGACTGTCCTGTACCTTTTAGTGAAAGTTGTCGAAAATGTTTTTAGTGAGGTTGCTATGTACCGAATACCACAACCATGAAGAGCATACTACTACTTTGTCTTCACCTTGTTGAATAACTACATCTTATCGGAGTAGTTGGCTTAATGAGGTTGTCCAAAGAAACAAATGAGAATCTTGGGTTTTACAACAATCCCCCCGATTACATGTTCATCTTGTTAGTTCGTATGCACTTCTTCTGTTTGTCCGAACCGCATCCCGTATGCTCTTGGAATCATAGTCTCCTTAGGGGCTTCAAGATTGGATCCTTAACTGTCAATTTGTTCCTTGTTTTGCAGACATTTAGACATCTGTCACGTAATCACAAGATGAACCACCAATCGATATTGAACCAAATCTGGCATCACATTCATGCACCTCACATCATCATGACCCAGTCTAATATTACCATCTCACAGACAGTCGAACGCTTATTGGACATTGGGATCCAATGTCCATGCTTTCCGGACGTTGTCACAATGTACAGAGAGAAGATGAAAACTGCTCTAACGTATGCAGCTGCGGTCTGAAAATATAGACAACCAATGTCGTAGTCTTAATGGGGAGTATATCCAGTCCACCACTTACTCTGGCGCCTCTATTCATGAATGCATGATTATCGTCTGCATCTCTTTTAACTCATTTACAAACGTGTTTACACAATTATCCTTCTGTTTATTTTCAATGCAATCGAGATTCATTACCATGGCAACGTTACAAAATGTGATTGCCACCCTTTTATTACCGCAACTTGACATATACCCACTAATTCCAATGCTGCGACATGTGTTCATTGTCTATGTCAGTTACAAGACTGGTGAAAGTGTATGATGAGCCTATCAAAGTAATTGTCACAGCCTCCAACATGCCATCCACGACTGTATATTATACATTCTACTCCAGGAGCTTCGTAGATACTGGGAGGAATGTTTTATTGTAAGTATGGAAGTTAAGGGGCAGCTGTGGATGATTTCATCAAGCCCCATAGTTCAAGATAGCGTGCTACGCTCTATTCTCTCAATATACACGGAAGAATTGTGGAAACTTTTATAAGCATCTATATTCGTACAAATAAGAACAGAGAAAATCAAGCAAAAACTTGACTGGTGCACTTACCTGGTTGCCAATAGACAGGCTGTGTTTCCTGTATCATCTTTGTGCCTCTGTAAAGCAATAATCGGAAACTGTACAACTGTATAGCTTCGGCCAGTCTGACTTCTGTCTGACCAGATTGCGGGTCCGCCACTTGGTAATCTTGACAGCCATTAGTACTGACAAAATATGTCGAGCCAGGTTTGTCTGTGGCCGATTTCCTGTCTCGTTTTCTGTTATTTGAATAGATTGAGTCCATAGGATACACCAGCATATGAGTTTTATCTGAAGTTGAATGGTCTGACGCAACTCCGTCGGTTCGACTAGGTAGAACTTGGTTGTCCCGAGGAGCATCCCGAAGACAAACCCGCAAAACAACCCTAGTGTAGGGTGTGTGTGGTGGCTTGAACTGCACAACTGTGGAGTGTCCACGTTTGATCACATTAATGGAACTGTGCAGAATACCCTCGGAGTCTACAGAAGAAGGATAGTTTCAGGTGAAGAGAAGCAATGTGTTCAAAATTAACTTTTTTCACGTTTAGTTCCGCATTTGGTACAAGTACTGTTTAACTAATCCCCATCTTTCATAGGGTTTTAAACTATAATAACTTTAAGGATCATCTACCCATTATCTCTCTATCTATTAGTTATCAATGCACTGCACTATGAGTTTACTGACTTTCGTGATTAATGCTGAAACTACAGTTCACTAGTAAAATTAATGTGTAAACTTAACTTTACAGTTAATTGATTGGTGCATGCATTTTCTGTTGACTCATGGCGAAACTGAGCGTTACATGCAACGTAGCTTCTGATCTGTATGAATATCTTACTACCTCGTACAATTAGTGCTTCTAAATATAAGCTATAAGACTCTTGGCTACTCTACAGTAAACTAAATTGTGAAGGTATCGTGTAACCTGTCAAATGGTCGAGAAATCCCATAAGTACTTTGTAAGCAGTACCTTCAACTTCGTTTCTACACTTTTTATAATCTTTCAGTAGTATAGTTCCGATTTAAAATTTGGTCACAGTATGATGAGAATCACTGCGATAGAAATTGATGTAAACTTTCTATTGTACCAGCGTCCATATCAATCGATATATCTTGAGAAGAAGACCTGGAATTTATATATTTTTTGATATAATTGAATTTACCATTGGTAAATAGTTAACTAAAAATTCACACCTACATTTTCTGTTTTGCTTCTCCGCGGAACGAATGCACAAATATACTGGTTAAGAAGCTAGTCCCAAGAACCGTAGGACGGATCTTTAGTTCTCGACTGGAACTTATGGTTTCATACCTTTTATGATATACGTACAAATGTGTGTTGAGGAATAAAGTGCATTCTAACCTGATTTTTTGTTCAAATAGAAATGAAAGTCTTTGACGCCGAGTTGATGATAAATCTGGCAAATGTACGCCCCAAAGTCTTCCTCACGCACTTCGTAGAAGTTTAACGCAAATGTCAAGTTTTCGTTCCCTCCAGCAGACACACGTTCAGCAACCACATGTCTTCTATCCAATCCACTGGTTCCAACTGGTCGAAGTGTTTGTCGCTTTGCAATGGACTTCATGAAAGGATCCACTTTCCGTTTAGTTCTTAATAACCGCCTCCCGTAGTGATGGTAATCATCATAGCCGTTGTAGAGGTAACCCCCTGAATACGGACTATCTAAGTGGTTAAATTGCGATCGATGGGTGGTTGGTTTTTGACCGCGTTCCAGACCGTGAAGTTGAAACCATTTTGCTTCTGCCCACGGAGGATTGGCGTCGATAAACAGTACGAAGCTCACACTCTCACCCAGGTGAGCAGATACTTGAGATTTTGTTCCGTCATCTAAGATTGGTTGGTCTAACAACAAAGATAGACGCAATCGGATAGCTAATCGGTTAACCTACAATTGTATTATCTTCTGAATAAAACATATTTGTACTCACCCAATTTTACACCATTGATCATTTATCTATCCTTAGCATAAATCTACATTACTTCAGCCAGACTATGTGATGTACTTCAGGTCGCATTTTATTGGTATCCTTCAATACCTTGATACTTGGAACAGGACCGTCGAGTTTCGTACCACCAACTGTGCAACAGTGCGTATTGTTGTACTAGAAGTTTTTATTTGGTGCAAGCTGGAAGTACCAATATCTTTAGTATTTACACACGCGCATTAGTATATCTGGAGATAAGTCACGTGGATTAAGTTGTTGTACTTAATCTTTCAAACGTCAGCTAATCCAGCTCGAACATTACAATCACTGTTTACCTTGAGGTCACGCGGTTACTTTGGATTTTGTTCTTGTCACTTTTTGCATTGAATTCACAGTGCCGGGATAATTATGAACAGTTTACAGGAAGAACAGGGTTGAGACATGGGCTTGACGTGACTATGATACAGATTTAGTGATGAATATGTAGTTGCTTTTGGACTTTATAGACGAAGTTGCACTGTGATCTTCAACGTTAATCAAATCTCTCAAACTAAACGATGGAACCGAAATATCAGATTGATTGTTGGCTGAAAATGAGCCCACTCACTGCTCAGTATTTGAGAAATATTTTGGTAAAACTTGGATGTTACGTACCACTAACTCCGGAACACCAAGTGTTTTCAAGGATGCATCTCAGGAACTGAATGCTCTCTTACATAACTTACACTATGTAGTGCAATCATCGGACTCAGCAAATTCCGCCATCCAGAGAGATCAGCAAAAATTGATCAGTCCTCCTATAGTACAAGTACCGTACTGGTGACCTACTTATCGCGTACAACATACTTCACGCCTCAAGTCGCTTAATGGCGGGTCTTTCACTAAACAAAATTGAATGCGTGAGGGGTCTTTCACTGAAACAGGCTTATGGGGTCGATTGGATGCTCTGTAAACAGAGCAGATTCACAGTTAAGGCGTATTCATATTGGAGTATACCGCCAATTTCCGTAATTATGGTTGAATCAGTGGAGAGGTCAACTTTCTGGTTAGTCGACACCCGCGCGTAGCAACTTATACTATAAATATCCTAGCCCACTCCAACAGATCGATAAATGTACGTGTCTGTTTCAGTTTGTTTCAATGTTTGCTACCGAAACGATTACACATTTTTAGCTCCTTCGTTTACTTTCATTTATTTTTTGCACCTACAAACCAACCAGCTTGTGTATTTTCCCACCGACACAGAGATAGGTACTCATAGGCAAAGATCTTCCTCCCCTTTGTATGAACCCATCAGCTTATGGTCATATGGATCGTCCATTTTACGAAACGGTTTCGCTACTACAATATTGGCAGTAGTACAATCTAATTACTGCCAAGTTTCTATCTCCACGAGGCATTCTTGTCACAACACGTGAAGTTTAACACAAAAGATGAAATGAGTATTCAGCATGTACGTACTAACAGCAGCAAAATCACTGATAGAAATAACGCCTTTAAATCGGACTAAAAAGATCACCACTAAACGTTTTTACATGTAAAGCTCAGTGATTAACAGGTGTGTGAAATAGTGAACAAGCGAGCGGTTGTGGTGTCTGGTACAACCTATCAGCCTAGAGATAGAAACAAATAAATATAACCCGGAAACTTTTGTAATGCTTTCATGCAGGTCTCGTTTGGGTCACAGTTTTTTAACTTTTCCACCAGTTTTCAGAAAAGTTTCACAAGAACACAACCGCACGAATATAGATAGTACCAATCGAGAAAAGATTACGAAATAAAAGTTAGAATAACTAGTAAATCTAATTTGATTGACAGAATAATTATCATGTTTGAATGGAGGTAGGCCTGCGGAAATTACTGCTTCGTCCGACCAATCACTGTGTTAGAAGGAGAACTGCTTTGCAATTGCCTCTCTGTGTGGTCAACAGGTCAACGAGTGGTGATTAGATTTTCTGCATATAATTTAAGGAGTTTTGAAATAACACTACATTTACACATTACACTTTCGGCCAACGGGGTTGTCTTGAAAGAGAAATTTGCACACGATGGTAATGTCACCAATATTTACAGAACTCTGGTCAACGACATTAAACCGCGGTATAATTGAGATAGTTTATTAATTTTTATGGATTGAATTTGTTTCGTTTACATCAAACTCCCTCAAACTCCCTTTACAATCGACTTTACACACAACCAAGGAATAGTGACCTAAAATAGCACTATTCATAGCTGACCTGACCATCTTTCTGAGAAGTTCGTCAGATTACTTACAAGTGGTTTGACAGATTTGATGATTGAGACGAGATGGTAGCAAAAAGTCTGAGTTTCGGCCGAATACAAACCGACAACAGGAAAAGCATACGTAAACGCTGCACCGACTGTGCCAACAGGACCAGAAAACCACGCCAAGAGCTTACCAATCTGTCTGACTACTTACCAGTGATGCGATTTTAGTGTTCGACGGTGGTGCATAGGGACTTCAATGTGAAATGATTGAGAAATTATGCAGATAATCCACCGAATAATTTGGATAGGCAGCTGAATCTAAATAGGACGGTTCTGAGCTCACGACGAAGTCTCCTAGCTCACCTGGTATAGAGGTCGTGACTTTTAGGCATATTGTTTATCTCGTCGTCTCGACTCTAGCTAGAACTCAGGCCATTCTCAGTTAGGTAACTTTCATAAAACCAGGTATCATACGTCACTTTTAACGTCACCTAAACTGATGCTAGCGGTACTGGTTGAATAAAACTTGATTTGCAATACACTTTTGAACGATTGATCTAAGGAAATGTTAGTGTACCCAACAATCACCGTTGGTAATGATATGGTGAGCAACTGTCTCGAGTTAGCTAGGTGCTATCAATGCTAATCACGCCAATGAAGTTAATTCTTGTATAGGTGTCCAAATAGCTTACACGAATTTACCTCCAGACTACAGGACACCGACGACTGGGGTTACCATAAAATATATGGGTTAATATCTTTAATAGTCACAATTTCTCTACCATTTAACGTATTGTGACTAGCGCGTAACTTAGAAGGTATAAACTTCAGTTCAGTACTTTTAGCCTGTAGTGAAAAAACTACTATAACAACTCCATTAATTTTCCTTGGTATACCTGGGAACACTAAAGCAATCGCCTCATTTTCTACATCAGGAAAGCTGAGGTCTTATCTGAAAATTGTTATGTGTTACTAACAAGGACTTTGTAAACTTAAACTAAATAATAATTAAAACGACTTTTGTTACTATTCAAATATATCTGACATATAGATACTCAGAAAGGTGCGGTCGAGGATTTGCTGATCTTCTGTCAACATCACTTAAATCTGATAGCCGTTTTCGCATCCATATGCACTAGTGTCTTTTAAAAAGAGCCTTTAGAGTTGAATTATGCTGTGTCTCCAGTTCATCGGTATTGTTCGCCTTTGTTATGAGGTGCACACTCTCTCCGGCTTACGTCCACACAAGGCGATCCTCCACCAAGGCTTTATTGATCTCACCTTAAACGCTAATGAATTATCGTATCTGATCACCACAAGATTTAACGAAGTAAGTCACCTGTGAACCGCACAAGGTGACCCTATGGCTAGGATTTCTCAGTCCAGCTGAACTCACGGATACTATCAATCTTGATGTTAAGTGTTATCACTGCACTATGAACAGCTAGATTGTCGTCCCTTTAAATATGTTCCGATCGCCGAGTATCTGTTTCGAATATTCTTAATTTTCCAGTTCTGGTAGTTGAACGCGCTGCCTACTACTGTCCGAAGTAGGTCAGAGAAACCGTAATCGCTTTACACTGTCTTTAATCTGGCGCACAAGGGGCAGTCGACCGTGAATGTACTACTTAACTCCGGTGCATGGAAATTTGGTCAGTATAGGCAAGCAAGTCAGTGGTCAAGTGACATCGATCGAGTATCAAGCAACCATAAATCAGTTGACAAGACCGACTACACGAGAATGTTTCGGCACGATCTTATTTTGATTTATGGTAGCAAAAACGGCTTATCGTCAAACGTTTTCTTGAAGCACTGATGGTAAGACTTGCCTTAAATGTTTAAGAGGCAACCTTTTCCACTGTTGTAGGCCAAGTAGTTCGATTAGCTCCAGTGCTGCAACTTGTAAACCACTGAAACATTTTTGTCAACAGTATGCCAATTTTGCTTTTACCCATAAGGTTCTCTTCAATTCATCACAGCTCAGTCTTGGTCCATCAATTAAGGTTGATGTGCTTAGGAGATAACCACAACTAATGTTCTAAACTTATACGGCCACGAACTCCGAAAAGTAGATGCAAAAACTAGGCTTTTTGGCTAATTGACGTACGTCCATCAATTATGTGGTATTGGGGAATGGGGATTTCTTTTGTCGACTGACAACAGATTTTCGTGTTTTTTATACCTTCACACGTTACCGCATTTCGAAATGAGGGTCGTATTTCAGTTATTTTTTAATGTCTCGGATGATACGAGTTGCTTTTGCTATACGTAACTGCATTTTATAAACTGTAAAACCATAAAATCTCACAACAATTTTAATAAAGAAGATCGAGCGTTTAACCCTTCTGAAAAGCCAGTGTGTAACACAGACCTACAAAGATGCCTTTTGATGTTACACAAAACTTGACTCATTCTTTTCTGACACAAATAACAGCATACCACAGAGACAAGAGGTTATTTATATAGAATCCATGAACATTTGCCTGAACAACTTAAACTCAGTAGTGATGGTGTTTATAACAACAGACGGCGATCTCATACCGAGTCGCTAGAAACATCTATGTATATACCGTTAAATTTCAAAACTCCTTTCACAGTTTCCAACGACCACGTGATTGTAGGCGTTCAGAAAAGCAACGAATAACAAGTAAATTAGCAGAGGTGAGGTCGTAATATCACACCACTTCCGCAAGTGGTGTTACGTCCTACTTTCATACTATTTGGAAACCACTGACCAATGAAAAATTTACTCGATGGCGAATAAACCTTGTTCAATTGAGGGATACTAGAATGCGTGCTTTCTAACAGTTATGCAGTCGTTGTTCCTAATTGTGGGTTCTAGCAATTGTAGACCGGTAGATTAAGCGTCCACACGATTTTTAACTAGAAAGTCCAGGATTGTGCAACTGAATACCAACGAACTCGACGATGATCAGCATTCGAGATCTCACCGTTGTAAATCGAGTTCTAAACGCTCTATGCAATCCGAAAGGCAGCTTTTCTGTTAACGAGATGATTTAGCCTATTCGCATCAACAGTCATCATGCTTAATTCTGTTTTATTGACATGACTATCCAACCACGCACGTTGATGTCCATGTATTCCACGAAATCATCTCGTAATATGGACAAGATAGACTGGCTGGCATGAGCAAACAATTGAAAGTGCACGAAAGTGGTCGCAACATACAGGAATTTGCCTCTGAGTAATGACGACGATGGGATCGAAAAGAAGTTTACACAAAGTTGGGAAACAAACCGCGTTGTTTCAAGTGATATTCTGAGTTCTTTGATGATGACTTTGGCCAGAGGATGTGGGTTAACAAACAGAGTAATGTAAGCACTTTTTCTTCATAAAGGGGAACACGGATTTCAACCCAGCCAGTTGTTTTCCTTCCAGAATAAAATGTTGTCGGAATCAATTCTATAATTGTACTTTTTGTGGAAAGTTCATCCCGGGTTGTAAAATGTGAATGGTGCATTTCCGTAATTTTCTTGGTGGGTAGTTGATAGCCAAGCTGATTTTACTTTTGACTTCACTCACAATTAATTGCAGCTTTCGAGTTCAGATAGACTCTCAAGCTTCTTTTGGAAAAATACACTATACTACTAGCCTGTAATCAAGTAAACCCACAATTTGAACCAAGACTGGTATAGCTGTTAACAAGCACGTTTTCTGTCATCCCTCTGTTCGTCCCGATAAATAACTGAATATTTTTCGTTACGATTAATTACAAGTAACGGGGAATTTGACCAATATAACTTGAATTTCACTATCAACTGATCACATCGGTTGCACTGGAAAACTTTTCGACATGTCCCAGTTTTAGTTAACATGACGATTAACCAAAGGAAAAAAGCTTTACTGGTTAGTTTGATGTTCTCTTGGATACTCTGGGCTTACATGTTACTGTCTGCAGATAATCAGTGACAACCCACGATATATATTCCAGTGTAACTGACTATAATATTGTTCTCTGAGCAACACCCACTGTCTAGGTCAATCGATTTCATGACTTCTCCCTGAAGTGTCACTTTTTAGACTGATAAAACTTGCTACTAACTGGGCCGCGTTGAATGAATTTCTGGCACAATATGGAAATCTTACTCAAAAGATAACAAGTTGGAACTGAATTAACAATATAAAATGTTGTTTTTTTCTTCTGAGACAGTAGTTGTGTATTCGCTTTAAAAATGTTTACAAGGGCTTGTTCACGCATTTCCCACATGCACAATCTAGGTTAACACTAGTGAGTTGTTCATTATATTTTTACTTATGAGATAATCCATGTGTAAAAATTACTCGTTCTGAATGGTTTCTAACCAGCGATGTGGGACGTGAATGCCCCTACACTGCACTTGTCTTGCCAACTGAGCTGCGAGGTCTCTTCAGAAACTTTCAAGAACTTTCGCCTTATGGCTGCACCACTCAATCCTCTTACTATGCATTTGATATTCACCTAATTGTCAAGGGGATAGACTGTGGTCTCCAGCAGTGAAAACTGGTTTTTCGGTTGCGAGATCGACATGAGATTCAGATTATTTTCAATTGGGACCAAGGTGAAAACTGTGTAGGTATTGACGGTGGCACTGCGTCATAGTAGTTATGATTAATAATGGCATTGAAATTCACGAACGATGTAAACAGTACATCGATGGATCTATCTCTAAGTATGCTGGTTAAGGAATTCATCACAATCTACAGTGTTAAAGCCTCTGAGTTTGCGCTGCATACTGTATAGCAAGACCGCTGTCCCTTGGGCAAATACTTTGAGATCAACTATGAACGCACGCCAACGTCGCATTTCGAAAAGACAGAAATAATTGCTGGATAGTACGCTCAGTAGAAATATGGGATAACATGAGAGGGAAATTCATTAACGTAGGAAATATTGGCCCACAGGAAAGATGTACAGAAAGACGTGAGGATGACGGTGGGGCACTCCGTATTTCTAATTTTGTGGATGTTGTGTTTCTAAATAATGTCGATGGTCAAGTAGTCTCACTGACCTCTGACCATCTCCACAGCATTATAGTGAAATTTGTCAATGTCTTCCGATATGCCTGTTACGCTTTTTGTCTTCAGTCAATCCGTGTTGAGTGTTGCGGATATAAAGTTTAAGGGATGTATGTGGAACCTAATGAATTAGACAGCGATAATCTGGAAAAGTATGAGAACTATCAATCTGGAGGAAATGTCAACAAAACTGACAAATATGTTCATATTTTGTCTAGTTTTTTAATTCACTACGCATCAGATGTGCCTCTTTCTTATCTTGTTCATTTGGCTGGTTTTCACCCCCTTAAGGCGTTAGCTGCTATGATGCGGGTAGGAGTTGTAAGCATGACACACGTGGTTCAAATTGGGGTAATCAGTCGTGGAACTTGTCCAATGCGCTCCAGGTGATACCTGGAGCATGAAGCCTCGAAAAACAGTTTAGAGGCTAGCTATACCGGCAGAATTTGCATGAAGGTAATTAGTTCAGTACATAAACTTGCCGTGTGTAACAGATAAATGGAAGTTGACGTGGAGGATTTGCGACATTTGATGAAGACAAAAGATTAATGCAGTCACCGTACTTCAATAAGTTCCAATAAGTTGCGTAGGATAAGTGCTTTTTATGAAATCAAAATAACTGCTATGAGAAGACCTCCATCAGGCTAGGTAACAAGGTTGACAATTATGTTGTGTACCTGAAAAAAAGAGTCGTAATTAAGATAAGCAACTTTCGACCTCGGGACGGAGTAAATGGACGGTTGAAAACAGATTTCATCCGTGACGGTCAGGCATGTGTGCCATCGTGTACAGTTGATTACAAAGAAGGTCGGAACCGAATGATCTGTCTCTCTCTGGATGGACATTTAAATAAATGATAGAGGACAAATCAGTAAGGTTTACTGTTCCTTCAGCGGATGTGCTGCAGTCAGGTTGCTAATGGCTGCAACGGCAAGGGGCAGATGGATTCCACGGATGAACAGCACCGTACCAAACCGCTGTTTTTATGGCTAACCAGACATTCGTCGCTGTCAGTTTACTTTGTACAGCCGGAATATAATCACTTTTTATGCTTTCATCAGAAAGAATCCGTTAGAAATGGACGCTCTTTTAGTGACCTATTTTATCGTAGTGTTCAAATCCAGTCGATTTACTACGATCATCATCTTCACGATACCATAGATGTATTTGAAAAATGTTGCCTTAATTTCTCAGCTTGTCATACAGCTTCCATCCTTACTGGTCGAATATTAAAATCTGCGTACTCCGTAGTTGTTTATTTGTTTCATCGGCTTATAAGTCATACATTCAGGGCGGGGAAAGATTATGAGCTAAAAATTCAGGTAAGAGGGCATCTTGCAACTTCCCGTAACACGTGTTCTCTTTCCCGTGATCAACGGAAAACCACCTACAGAGATGTTACTCACTTAATCACTAGAAAATATATATTACTTAAACTTCTGTGTAAACCTCAGATGTAATCTTCATTTACTGTGGTCAGTCAGAAAAACGCACGCTAACTACTTGTAGTGATGTGTTTAGTGTCTTTCGTTTCACGCACAAATAGTTACAGAGAGCCTTCTATTCTCTGAAAGTACCACACATTTGTAAACAACAACGTTTATTATGAGCCCATCCAGCCTGGACAACCATGTCAAACGTTTTATTTCATGTCAATCAGTAAAAGACCCATTTCTTTCTCACACTTCTGATGCACAATGTTCAACTGCTTGACAGTTTTCGGATCCGGATTACGATTCCAGGAAACCTAGAGATTACCTTGAAAGACGATATATAAGAAAATACAATCAAGGTCTATTTGAACTTGGCTACCACTCAGCTTCGTTATACCGACCTGCACATATCCCTCACATACTGTTTCACCGATAAAAATATTACATATCGATACTGCCATTTACAAGCCTAGAAAAAAACCCACAAATTTGCTCGTTAACAACATCACCTTGTACTTCTATCGAAAAATTTATGAAAACCAATTCAGATTTATGGCAAATCATTTGAATTAATTCAGCTGAAATAGCTACATTGTTAATCAAAAGTAATCTAGTTTTATAACATAGGTTCCGAAATTCCAGCCGTTTTTAAGGTGCCACTCTTGTCTCTTTCTCTATGAATCATGGACAGTCTAATTATGATGAGATATCTGATTACCAGTGGACATACACTACACGGTACTGTTGTAAAATAGATAAGCTTTATTAAGTGTGCGATTGGAGATGGTGTTCGTTTACTGTCTCGATAACGGCAACATCTACCGAGATAAGCAGATCACAACAGTCCTTCTTGTGCTGTGCTTCTACTAGTTACTTTACGTAACCTACATCCTCTGACCAGCAGCTGTAAAACCACTGTCTTCTCAGGAATTGTCCACTGCGACTTACTGTGTATACCAGCCACAACAAATGTTTTCACGAGGCTCCTAAGATAATCGTAATCAAACAATCCCGGCCCTGTTTAGACGGTGGCTTTTATTCAGGTGACCAGGAGATTAGGTGACTGATTTATAGCAAACGGGTTATCGCTTCGTATCTTGTTCTGGATAATTCTACATATTTCAGTTTTGCTTATAAAACCAATGAATCCCTTGTAGTTGTATATGCTTGATGAGAATTACCGAACACAAATGCTTGCAGCTTTGACCTTTCATAATTCCATACAGTAAGTACAAGCGGAGATGCGATCAACAACAGGAGAGTACCGGATGAAAAGTAAACAGTGGAAAGGATTTGTTAACGTCCGATTTGCCTCGTAATTACATTGAACATACAAACATGTATTCAAGATATGTGGACTGAGCTGAACCACTGGTTAATCCTTCGTTTTTCTGTAATGTGCTTATGTCACATACAACAGAGTCCTTGTTGGGGCTTAGTAACTGGAGTTGGCAGAACAATTATTGTGTTTGTTCCTAATATCTTGGTACGTTATATGATGATCATAAATTATTGCAACTGAAAAGTTAAATGTGGTATTTTGGTCATAATCAGTTTGAGTTTGGTGAAACAGTAGTTAACACACTCGTCTGAAGCTCACTTCGGCCCGAGTTTAACTCTTAGCTCGAAAAAACACTTGTCAGGGACGAGCATAAGCAAGAACGAAACCAGTATCTAATGCTCGAACTTAGGCTAAATGCAAAAGCGGCACTCAAGTTTGAGTGTTGTTGAATTAAAAAATAAAACATTTTCACCCCTCTACTCTCCTTCGGTAGGTAAATGGTTTACTCAGGCATGGAACAAAAAAGGAGTTTGTTACTTCGGTTCACAATCACATTCCCATGTTCCGCGAGAGGATGGCGGACCAAGTAACATTTTCGTGAAAATTCCTGAGAAAAACTTTTACTCCGAAAGAAAAAGCTAACCAAAACTTCCTTATTAAGGAGTGAACATATTTCTATCCAATAAATCCGTGTAATCACATAACAGTATTGTTAAATTTTCGATAAGATTTGAAACAAAACATTTGAGTCTATTTTTGAAATCTGTTAAGTCAAATGACATTGTCAGCAATGATGGGAATACAGCAGAATACTACAAAGTACTTACATAAGAGGTTCAAATTTAAAAACGCCTGCGATTCCCCACCAGCACTGGAAACCATACACGCATACCACCCACGCTGATTCACTTGGATTTTGGTGAGATTCAACTGCGAATCTTGATATCCCGTCAGGCGGACCATAGTATTCAAAGCGGGTTGTTCGTTGTCCTCTGATCGACTGCTGATTTCAGTGCTGCCCTTCGACACTTTTGCCAACTGCACTCCGGAATGTTTAGCAAACTCTTCAGTAGAGTTGACGGTATGTTTGACCGTATTGGCCAGCTGGGAGCGACTGACAGTAAACCAAGAATAGGTCAATCCATTCTGGGGATTTCCGCCGGTTGCCTGACATGAAAGTAATACAGTTTGTCCCACTACTGGCTCTGATGGCAAACTGATCAGTTTAACGGTAGATGGGTCTGTGGTAGGGTAGATTAAGAAACAAGATAAGTTTTGTTTTTAGTTCTGCCACGGCAATAAATGTGCACGTCACCTAACTAAAGAACTCCTACCAACGAAAACAGTCTCTAATAAAACGATTCGTTTGCATGAAGCTTTTAGGGTTACAGCGAGGCTTCAAGGAAAATACATCAATTAACTACACCATTTAGTTGCAGCATGCTACTTGTATCACGATATATCAGTAGTTTAATTATTTTTCACTATCCTGACAAACTGGACCGTGGTTATTCCGATTCCACTAATTCGAAGATGTAATGATGTACATGTATATGCTTATTAGTTTAAAAACAGGTAATTCAACAGTAGAGAGGCCATCTAGGCAAGTTGAACACCTTTCAGAATCTTACTTTCAACAACCATACGCTAACGCATTCACAATGCAACAACATCTTTAAAATACAGTGAACGCCATTGCTATCGGAGTTGCGACACAGAGTTTTATACTTCAAAAAGCCAGATTGGTCAAGTAGAGTACCGAGAATGTGTGTCAGTGGAGCGATCAGTCATATGGTCACCCACAATTTTTAAGCTGGCTAGACTAGAAAGTTTGTCAGTTCCCTCATCTTTGCTTATTAGATCTGGTTTAATATCTTCTTTGTGAAAACCAGAACTCATTATCATGCCTGTTGATGACATACACGTCAACTTTGCCGCGAACCTAACAAGGTACTTAAAGTCACCATAATAATTAGAGGTTTATCGATGAGGAAAGGGATAGATTAACAGCCTAGTTCAGATTGTATTTCTTCAAATCAGATCACGTGCATCCATAAGTGCGCAAGCTCCTAGGGATTCACAAAACCAGTCTTGTAACTCCTTAGTCAGGACGGTCGATGCACATTCTAATTCTTGCTCTAGCACTAACTTCGCGTCTGTAGCTTTTGAAATTAATTGAGACAGTGCAGTTGACAATCAATTGCACTGGTTGCAATAAAATACACGTTCTTTATCTGAAACGCTAAGTTCCCTTTAACCACTTCATCAGAGCAGAAAGAAGACATGTTGCGATATGTTAATATTTCA
>JTDE01000081.1:106578-151541 GCA_014338405.1 Paragonimus skrjabini miyazakii
CAACACTATGTCTGTAACGTCTGACTCGTAGTGGCAGTGCTGTAAACTGGGATTCATGGTTATTTCCCCCCAACAATAGATTGTGTTTGAGGACCATGATGCGTTGCAGAAATATAAGTTCGGGCTATCAGTCTTTTCGCTTAGTAAGCCACAGAATGTGTTTTCTCACTCTAACTTCAAACGTACCCGTTTCAAAATACTCCTGACAGCCTGCTTGATTCTCGCAATGTTAGCCCAACATAAGTTAACTGCGCGGTTCCCACCAGTCTTCCCTGTTGTAAACACTTGCCCAACTGAGGCTCGTGGAAAGCTTATCAGCTTTAGGATTATAACCATGACTTAATAACGAATCTACTCACGTTTAGCATCCATTCCTCAGTTAGTGACTTCCGGTTTGGAAGCTCAAAACCAAAGAATCCAACATAGGGATTAGTGTTTTAGACATATTCCGTTGTTTCATCAAAGACTTACAATCCAGTGACTGCACATGTCGTAAGCTGACAGACGAAATATTTGAAACAATGTTGCTCTCGAACAAAGTTGGAAAACGCCAAGATAATCATGTAAGATGCATGCTTAAGCATCACTTCGTAAACTCTGTTCAATTACATACGCGAACTGATGTACAAACATTTGGTCATGTGGGCGCGTACGACTAAAACGTTAGAGCTACCCATGATTATTCAGTCAACAATCGGATGTGTTACATGACATACGGACGCAGAACGCGGAGGAAGAAATGGCAAGACATAACAGTATGTAGTTAAGAACCCATGCTTTGAGTAATTGAACAAACTTCAATGAACAGGATATACAAGCAATCGATATACACTAGTCACTGGATGGAAAACGTGAAGTGTAAGCTGGAAACGAAGAATAGGAATAAAGAAATAAGCTTAGGAAGACTATTCAATCGATGTAACATAAGGTGGCGACAGATTTAAAAGCATCTAATTTTTAAAATATAATGGTGGTTTCATACGGTGTATTGCAAGCGTTTCGGCGAAAGCTAGAGCTTGTTTGTTTACTTTCTGACATACAACACGATGGCCAGATTCTTGTAGATGTTCCGTAATTGCACACTTTGCTGTCCCGCTTTTGACACTCAGAAGCCATTTGGGGATATGTTCCGAGATCCGAGTATGGAATGTCCTCGCCGTGCGGTCAATGTGCTGCAAACTGCTGGCACGAGTAAATTCATACATAATGTTTGGGTTGGCGAGTGTGGGTACCCGATCTTTTCCGGGAGTTGATGACATACGAGTTGTTCGGTGTAGCATAATGAGTTTGGCCGACGTATACGTACGTTGTAATACTGTTTTCACTCTTCTCCTCATGAAGACTGCTACATCTTATTCTTTGTGTTGCAGAGGTATGAACATAAGTTGACGCGATACTGTTTCGAGGGCTGGTCGGGGGCCGTGTGGTTTAGAATGTTTATAGATTAGACGAACTGTGTATCCATTTTAGATGAGAATCTGTTTGATAAATTCTGTGGCATATTGTTAGCAGGAGACCGCTTTTGTATACGATTGATACAAGGTTTTTAAAGTGCACCAACTGACTAGTCCACGTCCTCTTTCGGTAAATTTTTCTCGCGAGAAATCTACTTTCACATTTTGCGAATCTAACATCCATAAATGATGTCGAATTTTTCTCCTCCAGTTCAATGGTAAATTTGGTGTTGTGGTGTAGGTTGCTACGATGTGTGCTCATTATCTCTATTTGGGTACGCAAATCGCATATTACATACATGTCATCAATGTATCTTTTGTGCAAATGTGCTGAACTGATATTCTTTTGTGTATGCTCCCCAAGAGAAGTCATAAAAATGCTTTGGGCTCACCAAGTATTTGTTGGAACAAAAAAAAAAGAGCAAACGAATTAGTGTTTAGGCATTCACCTTACATAATGATCGTTGCGTTCTTCAGGTTTACTTTTTAGTCAAGTTCTGTTGATTTCCTACGTATCAAGTTGGCAAGTATGCATAAAACGACGGTTTGCGATATACCTGGATTCCTCAGATCAACCAGGCAAACCTTTGTGTGCAATTATTCGACTAGCACCACATTCCAATGGTAAGCACCAGGTATCGGTCACGCTGAGTTGACAGTTAGTCGATGTAAGCGAAATGAACTGGGCGAACCTATCGACACATCATTTAATGATTTATTAAACGCTGCACCTTTTCACTCCAGCGAATTGGCCTGTCAGTGTGGTGACCAGTCCGGATGGTACTCCAACGCAATGTCAGGTTTTGTTATACTGAACAAATGAGTCAAGCAATTTGGTTAAGTAAGTCACGTGTTAAAACAAACAAGCTATAAGGTGAACCGAACCACCCACTAGAAATGTTGAGGCTTCAGCAAAAATCATATTTCTTCATTTTACTGTTGTTACTCGTCTCCAGAAACTGAGTAAGCTTCAGACTGTCCAGTGCCACAAGTGCTTCGGCTTTTTTTTACTTCGAAAGGGAGTCAGTTTTTGACAGTGACAAGATGATGAAATGATTCATGTGAATCGATAGGCTGGATCCCTGAAACTGTCTGATTTTTACTAGCTCTATTAAAACGATGGATATGGTATCACATTACTACCAAAGTCGTGAAAAGTAAATGAGGGAAGTGCTGCAACAACTAGACTTCCATATCAACAGTGGTAGTACTAGGGCAATCGCAAAACAGTTCTGCATTTACAGTCGAAGTATGCTTGGTTTTGTTGCACAGTACATAACGCCAATGCAAAATTTCACATAGATTATGTTGGATAGGTTTCTGTTTGTCTGCACTATTTTAATCTTACAGGACAGATACTAACTTAATATAATGTTCGTTGCTGGGATTAGTCTAAATTAAATGTCGTCAGTATTGGCTGTTTCTTCCGGTTGTGTTTATCCTTCACCTAATCACACACACACACAAACGAGCGACAATCATTTAGTTTTACCTAGTGGTACAATGTATGAATAAACAATGATAAAACAGTTAATCCACCCGATAAGACTATTAATTAAGTATAAATGTTTAAAATGCAATAAAATAAGCAAAAGAAATGGAGTTTCATTAGGGAGTAGAGGTAACTCTCATAGAGGTACAGGCATGTACCCAGATGTATCATACTGATGTTTGTCAGCCTGCAATGTGAATGACTGTGCTGTCCCGAACCTGGCAAGAGATTCCGTAATCTTGCTCAGTTGAGCTATCAAAAAATCCGTGAATTGTTCCCACCTCATAGCCTGGATAAATCACGAATCAACCATCAACAGCCAGATTTCTCTTTTATATTTTTACATCTTCAGTTAGTGGAAACATGAAATCCGTAGTTTAACTATAATTAACGAAGGCTTTAGCAGGTTGACATCATGATATATATGTTTGAATTATTCTACTTTTCTATTCTAGATGAACAACGCTTGTAGCCAGTCCGCAATAGCTGAATCGGTTAGCTAACTGAACGCTATGACAAGTTTAGGTAACTCCAGTGTATACAACTTACAACAGTGGTTGAATCTTCGGTCACTGATGTCGTGAGTTGAGGTAACACGAACCACTAAAGCTAACAAGCATGCTTCTAGGAGAAAAGCAGCCGGATAGAAATGGCTGGCTGTACAAAAAAACAACACCAGCCATGAACGGCTCTAATATCTCGTTGAGGACTAATGTATTTTGCAAGCGGTATACTGCATTTTAAATTACTGTGCAAGGACTAAGCTGTCTTGAAATTACATAGATGGAATTCAGCAGTGTATGCAGTGAAATAATTCAACCAACGTTACTTTGCAAATAAGAAGCAATGAGTTCTTGTCCCTGCAATTTGCACTTTACGCTCACTCCAAGTGGGCCGAACTAGACGTTACAGTAGACAGACAGCGTTTATGGGTTAGCTTTCATCTGGTTCGGTGTCTACAGTTTTTAAACAAGCACCTGACTTGGAAACTAAGCTGTCCATTTGGCTTCGTGATGTTAGAAGAAATTCACAGGCTAAGGAAAAAACTGGTCCTAACTTGTATACTCGTGCGCGTGCGTATGTGTGCTTCTGTGTGAGCGCCGGTGCGCATATGTGTGTGTACATCTATGTGGGCTTACGTACGCACGTGCATGTTTGTATGTTCGGAAGACAGAAATGGCGTTTCTGTTCTAGGCAATGCCATCAGACTAACAACCATGGAGAGAACAATGCGGATGGGTCATAAACAGATACACCGGTAGATTTTACACCTTTTTGGGTGTGAGAACTGGATCGGTTATGTTTCAATGACTAAATTTGAAAATAAGAATACGCACAGTTCGACTCGGATGGTTGAAAACGTGAGGGTGCAGGAAGCCGATATACATGCTGAATGTCCAAATGCCCAACTAGCGGACAACGCTATCGTAGTCAAAGTATGTCAAACTTCCCCATCTATTCTCGTTTCGGCCAGATTCAAATGAGATAAACACGCAGCCTTACGGCTTACCACACCTAATCACGTGATCCGAAGAAAATGTTTTCATAAAGTCGAAACAGCGGGTGGTCATAATTTGTGGATGTGTTGAGCCTCACATCATTGCATTCCTTCTGTTTATCACTATTGCCCGTTATACCAAACCCCATGCTCAGTACACTACAATGCAAACAGAGCATATAACCAACTGCGTATATAACCACAGTGAGACTTAAATAAGAAGCGCAGTTTTATCGTTAGTAACCACCTCTTATAAACACGGTCCAAATGTTAACCCATTCACTGAGTCCGTTTTCACTTTGCACACTACAAAATGCACGCTATCTTATGTTATATCAATTCATGTAATGGCTGAACAGTAGCAATTAACCTGAAGCTAGACATAACCAATTGAGATAAGCATAGCTTGACTCCACAGCAATGGAATGCCTAGTCGGAAGCAGCTCATGATTCCATATTTTTATATGAAGATAGAAGAAACATTTGCTATTGTTTTCTTTCTCCTGCAATGGCCACAGCACACGATTTATTAGGCAGTTCATAAATATGAATGAAGGTCCTCTGGTGCATAGAAAGATAAATAGCATAAAGGATGACACTTACGGACAGTATGTTAACATGACATATCTTTAATCTATCGACAAACACAACGAGTCAGAGAGCCCACAAACTGTAAGCATTTTTTATTCTGTGAGCATGCATTGGGAGGGCAACAAAAAACACTCTGACGTTAGCTGCGTCTGCGTCGCAAATTTCACCAGGTTTGAATTGACAGATTTCGTATGGCAACTGCAAACTAAGTGATTTATGTTCATTGCAAAACGTTACGCAAGAGGATCTTCTATTTAACTGGTGTATGCGTGTAAATTATAACGTCGCTAACGTAGCCCATCATATTACTGAAAAGTTTTTTTAACCTAAAAAAATGAATACTTCATGTATTAAGTGCTTTATTAACAAATGAGTCTCACGTCATCAGGCAGAACTGGACCAACTAAACTTTCAATTGTCTGATGAAAATCGGAATGGTGAAACAAACACAGAACCAGTTTTGATAGGTGAAACAACACAGGATCTACCTAAATTTCAAAAAGTCACATCAGTTTTACTCGAATGCCCACTAATAAGCAAAACTTTTCATGTACTCATTCGTAATTTCCCACTGAAAGTCAAATTCATCCTAGTCATTCTCCATCTCCTATAGAAAGCCTTCAAAATATTACGTTCGCGATGACAAGTCTGAAAGTATTTAAACAGAGAAACTCACAGGTAACATTATAATACTGTCCGCTTGATCGCATTACATTTGTCTGTGATCCCGAACTGACCATTTCACAGAAAAACGTTGCCCTGTTATCCTTCTCGGTCAAAATCACGGAAAATTCTTTCTCCATCCTTTGCGGATTACTTGCTCAATCGGATGTGCATGGTGTTCACCAAACGGCTGTCGTAACAACACAAATGTGGTTGACACTGTCGGACGTTTCACAACGTCCAGAATGCAGCGTACTCGAATGGAGGAGCCTGTACGAACTGGCTTATCCGTTGGTGGACTAACTTCTATGCGCAAGGTGTTTTCGGAGCCTGTAGTATAAAAAAGGGGAAAAGTTTGCATAATTCGCGTTGAATTTAATCATAAGCGTGCCTGTTACACTTGAATGGACTGGGTTACCGAGCATACCAAAGTATTTTTACCATCATCCTCATCATAGACAGCAATACATCAGTGGGTCACACTAATGCTTGGCTGCCACACAACCACGAAGAAGAAGAAACAAACCCTTTTTAGGAAGAGAGAAGAATGAAGGGGGAGGGGACCTAACCACTAAAAATAGATATGTCCGCATTCAAACATACAACATCAAGGCCCCTACACCTTGCAAACAAACAACCGAGCTATAAGTGAAAGTAAGGCCTCATCAGCAAGACAGCTTCCTCACGGCTTTCACTGCCCCACGTCATTAAGTGCACTCACTTCACAGACAACTCAGCCAAACAACGACAACATTCACGCCACCGAGCTCAATTAGCCACCATCTCACCTAATGTCTCTAGCCACCGACTCTGTGAGTCGCAATGGCTCCAACCCGAGAGACGAACCCGATCTACAGTAGCCAACCCCTTCGTGAACGATTTCATTTGTCTACGCCAGGTCATCATCTGTCCACCTCGCACCTTGCGCCAATCGACCGTAGTGTCGGCAAACAGTGCTCGGTGTGGCAAGCGATTAGCTGGCATCCTTAGTACATGACCTAACCATCTAAGTCTGTGCAAATGTAATGACTGAGTGAAAGAACTCGTTTGACAATCAGTGCCAAACACCCGCTTCCTAGCCTCCTCGTTGCTCACTCGTTGATGTCACCCGATACGAGCAATTTAACGCAGAATATGTAGAACTTCATGATCAACTACATGTTAATCCGACAAGCTCAGTGCAAGTATGTCCAGTCAGCAGATTACAAATAACCTCAGATTGGTATGGTGCCGTTAAGTGGGAGAATTTTGCACCAAGCGGATAGAGTTCGTCGCTGTGGGCACGTGTAACTGGCATTGTAGATTGAGGACGGTTCAGCACTCAGTCAAACTTCCGTTGTGCCCAAGACCTAAAGCTGAACAATCGGATAGTGGCCACTCTGTAAAATAGTAATCATTCTCAATCGAGATCTGCTGTGCGTCCGTTTAATTCGCCTATCGGCTGATTATTTCTCCTCTAATACCTCAGAAATTTTTTTGAAAACCGATGATTATATTTATTGATAAAGTCACGTTGTCGATTCAAAGAGTTCTTCAAACCAGTTGAAGTAGCTACAAATCCGTAAGTCATGTATAGCTAGCAAGACGTGGGAAGACAATACAAAAGCAAGCAATAATCATGCGTTCGAGTAGAGTAGGATCTTGTTTCGATGACTACATAGATTTAATTGGGATAATCAATTTAGATGCCACAATTTTGAAGTCGGCTTTTCAGAAGTGGAGAACTGAAGTCTTCGATGTGCGATAAGTATTGTTTAACGCTTTGAATGGTCAATGCATCCAACAGTCGATGCAAGTAACTGGGATCTGTCCAGAGCAGGCTTCCCATCACTCGAATAGTTGTAGCAGTCTATTTCTATTTACAACAGTTATGGTTACCGTGTTTTCGATGATCTATCCAATTACTGGCTTTTACGTGTTCTGAACCTTCGCAGGATCACTGAAACATTTCCGGATCACTTTAGTACTCAAAGTTCAGCGATTGATCGGTAGTGGCGGATTCTCTGGTCATTATAGAATACTGTTATCGATTTTCAGATGATGTTGTAAATCAGTGTGCGAGATGGATAGTTTACTCCTCGAGCAAACTTCTTTTAAGCTAAATATCTGAGGCTGATGAATCAGACGTTGATCGCTCTTCATTGTGAAGTGCGTTCAGTTAGTCAGTGTAATGATCTGATTCATTTTGGAGTTCTCCTGTTCATTCTAAATAATGAACAGTACTTACACTTTCAAGGAGATGTCTGATGTCATAACCGTGTGAGGTTGTGTATGGAAAGTCTCGACTTCGTTTCTTGACTTCTTAGATAATACTGAAATATTTCAACACCATCTTTCCTGAGCACCCTACTGAAAACATACAGCCCTAATGAATCAAGGCAACCTCAATGAGATCGACAAACCGAGTAAGGACAGGTTAGAAGAAAGAAGACAGATTATTGAGTTATGAAATGACCACAACGCGCTGGACGGAGGAATACAACTGCACGGGCTGCAGAAAATAAGGTCCAACAAAAACAAACAAACTTCCAGGATCCATGATAAATGGATCTGTTACCGTATGGTCAACCGGAAGCAAAGAGGTAGTCTTACTAAATCACATTATCAGTGAGTTGAGCTATAAGAACTCCACTGGGGACATATCTATCACTGGTATTTCAGCCCGAAATATGGTGTCGCAGTAACTAATCCTTAAAGCTCTGCTTGGGAATTTGTGCTGTCTTGTAAACCAAATACTGCTTGTTTCTGAGTTCAACTACTCTATATTGTTTGCTCAGCTGTTCTTGTTACTTGGGTTATGTTGTCCACATAAGCAGAACGGTGACGGATATAGTGATTTTGTGTGATACTCGGTCGCTCGCAGAATTCCACTTACCAGAGATAACCAGGGTGATTGGTGGCAAGAGCACATGCGTTAAAGTGTAAATGTTTCAGAGTTTGAACCACACTGGTTCTCAAGTCGGGTTCAAGCCGACAAACTGATGGTAATTAATCTTGACGTTTTGTTCTAGCCACGAGTGTGTATTTACATGTACAGTGCATACAAACTGAGGGCCGGAAATCATTTTGTTCATCGTTTTTTTGAACGGGGCATGAATGAACATGGTAAGATATTGTTTCCTTTCATGAGCCACATGTTAAAGACAAGCTGTTTAAGTTCGATGAGTAAGTAAATAACGGGTGAGCATGCCGGAAAAGTAATTGATGATCTGAGTAAGCGATTTGTGCAAACAAGATTGATTGGTTTGTCTGCTCAATAAGCTTTACTAAATGCGGGTAGTCAAAGTAATTCTGGCTTACAAAAAGTCAAGCGAATTAACCGACCTACCCTGAAGATCAGTTAACCGGGTGTGTTGAGAGATCGATAACTCCAGGTTTTGTGTTCTTCACTGTATCTGGTCATTAGATCTCGCTAATGATTTGATTGATCACTTAAGCAAATGGTCATCTATGTTCTGATGTCAGTATCTGTCCGCTTCGTTAGCCGGTATATTATGCAATACGTTTATCGTCCTCACTAAAGTTACGTGACGTATTACGTGCCATTCTGTGTGTCACCCTAGTTTCTACGCTTGTTACGGAAATGTTAGTTAGAATTGTTTTGGATGAATGGTTGTCGAGTTGTCTGAAAACTTTGCTAGTACCCGATATCTCCCACATACGCAGTAGAATATGATGAAGCCGTAATTAGAATGAGGTGGGGATAGGAATGCCGAAAACCGAGTTAAATATGTAAACACACAAAATAGGTTTGATCGTGGTAATTTCCACTCACAACTGTACATGAATCAAGGCTTTTATAATTATGGCAACTCATATACTGGGTTCAAACAAAAACACTGCACAAACAATGAAAAGAATTGCACTTATTAATGCACATACTACAGTGTAAAAAATGCCCCGGTATTAAACAATTGTAATAATGAATATCATAGTCAAGTGAGTATGTATACACAATTCACGGCCGGATCAATTCTAGTGCACACTGCCAAGTTCGTTCTACGGAACAGGTCCAGAGATGCAATTGAATATGACAGAGTGGCACACAGCTACGATATTCGATCATGACGAGTGTGCTATAGTAGAACTAAACTTTAAAAAACGAGCCCATCTGAACGTGTTCTGTTCTCCGTTATACGGGTATAGAAGACTTCCAACTTTGAACCCATTGTTTAAAAATGTTGAGTTTTGAAATGTATTTGTAGAACCCAGCGGAAGCGTGAACATTAAATACAAGTACCACTGTGCTAAACCATGCGTTATATGAAGCCATTACTTATTTGAATAATCAGGATACCAGAAAAGTGAATGACCATGTCGTTTTCGCTTATAATTTGCTGTTACATTGGCGTATAAACAGGTTGATAGCCAATAAGCCCTCCGTTTACCGTTTTGCGCGGCTCATTCGCAGCCCATTTGGCCACACTCTACGACTACATATTCTATTTAATGATTATTTCTGTGCTGGAGTTGATTTCACTAAACATGTATCAAAAGTCATTCAGTTACAAGTACTATTATTTTAAGTCGCAGCACTGATTACAACCGAAGTTCTGTTTGTTTTTGAAATAAAACCAAGCCGTAATTTTGTTACAAACTCGTGACCAAAATATTATGATGAAGTATGAACTTGGAAGAGACAACACTTACTGTTCGTAGGATACAATTTTACTTAAGCTCTACAAGAAGCGGAGTGATGGTTTATTTGAACAGATTTGCTGATTTAAACCCATTCAGAATGATTTTTACAGTTGCTTGTTGGAACTAACCATATTTCATCTAACTGGGGTATAATAATGATTCGAATGAATGTTTAGTGCGCTAGAAATTAAGCCAAAAGTGTGATTATGCGTATCGTGTGACCTGATTTTGTACATTTCCCGAATGCTAAATGTTATGAACAATCGAATCAACCACAAGTTCACTGTGATCCAAAATGTGATTTCACTGCCTTGTTTCTTTAAAAACTGTTTTATTGTGCACACTCCAAAAATGCAACTTATGAAGTTTCCACATAAGTATGCATACACACACGCTCACATTTATAGTTTCGTTAAATACGCTTCCTATGCTAATATTACATTCATTGTGATTTCAAAACACCAGAAACATTGTTGTGGTTGATATGGACTGCTTAATTCTCCAACCGGTTACTAGCCAGATGCAAGTGCAGATCTATTTTCACTCAAATGACAGTCTCTTGGACGTTCCTCATAATGTCACTCAATAACTCGCTTTCAAAATCTTTACATCCGAAGGTGGTCTACCTCAAGCAATACAGTATTTTACAAAAGCTGAACACAAAGAAACCGTGTGTCACTCACAAGTATTGTTTGAGAACAGTCGCCATTCTCAAGCGTGACTCATGGGGAGATGTCATTCTCTGCCTCAGGATTCTATGAGCTCTAGCTGGGCAATTAAGTGTAGTACTACAAAGTATTTAAAATTCATCCATTCACGGGCTTAATCATCTTTTGTTACTCATAAAAATTAAGTGCACACTAGCTGGGGTGTGTAATTACAGACTTTTTGTTTACATTCTAACTCATTTTCTTTTGACTGATATTGAGTAGAAGAAACCAAGTGGAACGTAACAATAAAAAGTGGTAATTATACGCAGCGATTGATATAAAGACATCATGCGTAAGAAGAACAGTAGGAGTGTGCAAAAAATAGAGTGGACTTAACGTACACTGATTTAATGGTTTGAATTCAAACACGGCCATCATCTTACCGTTTGTCTTCTAATCTGTCTATGCTGTTAACTCGTCAGGTTGACCCCCGCACTATGTAAACTATTATCAGTTATCAATCTGTCCGTGAAGCTTGATAGCTGAACTCTCGTAAACTGCTGAATCAAGCTTCTGGATTGAATGTTTTACGTTATACTCTCGTTTCAACGGGTGTCTTACTAACACAGCACCTTTATATTTCAACTCGTTTTCCGACTACATGCGAACTTCGTGTGGCAGACAAGCATACTTCCGTGCCGCTTAAGGGGGGTCACTAAACTTCCAACACATTCCGCTTGTTTTGTCAATAATTTTCTTTGATATTCAAGTGGCAACCAAGGGTTTATACATCCACTGCTATTGTAGACTGCGGCAGTCGGGCTACTTCTCTGATTATTTTGTTAAGAAAAACTGTTGGTATTATTCAAGTCTAACTTCGGTCTCATGCTACTCATTGCATTCTTCTAACGGAAAGACAATGAGTCTTATCAGGAGACCTTACAGAGTTTTCACATTTTAGAACTAATTCGAGTGACAATTAACATTTCAGACAAAACTCCTATTATGTTTATCAATAAATGAATATCACGTGGTTGACATATTCTACGAAACATTTCATTTTAGACTTGAGTTAAGTAATCATGGTTCCATTTTAGATTCGATACAAACCCGAAAGTTTTATCTACTCAAAAAATGTAAAACGGCGGGAAGACGTTGTCTGTGGGTTGAAGTAATATGTAATAGATGAACATGAACCCGTTTGAACATACACACTGTGTACAAAAATTTAAGCTGTTTAAGACAGTAAGTTAGTAAATCTACACTTAGTAATGTAGTACAAGTTACGAGTTATTTTAATTCTATTTTTCATTCCATTAGGTAGTACCTGCGTTACTCTGGAAACACTCCCAAAAAGATGAGGCATTCAAATAGTTTAATGAATACCACTGTTTTAGGTTTTAAAGCGGCAAGGGTGTCACTGCATCCTACCATGCGCCCCAAGTGTGCTGATGATGTTGTATACACCTCAGTACATCGAACTATAAACAACTTTTATTTTGAGTGCTTATGAACCCAAGAATAGCTCTTCCGGAGACCAGTCAGTTTTCTGTTTTACTACTAATTTGCTTGTGTATTCATCAGTTCTTAAAAGCTACTATCTATCTGTTCAATTACATTCCGCCTGAGTCACCAATTCATGTAGGTGTCTAAAACAGGTAACGTTCGTGAACTTGGTGTAGACAGCAGGTTTTCCTGCAGTCAATCTTTCATTTGCAGCCATGGTTTGTCAACACGCCGCACTCTCTTCTAATCACTTATCCTAATGGATCACCAATGGCTAATTTTAGGCGAAGATTCCATCTACAATCTGGCTTTAAGTTTACATATCGATAAACATACCTTCCGTCGGATTTGGCCGCTTAGTCTATCAAGAAAATGTTCCCACTGATATCCGAAGCTACACAAGCCTCTGGAATTTCATATCCAATTAACATATGCTTATCTACATTTTGAAGAAGACAACAACGTACTACACGCTTCGGTCAGCTAGTCGACGGCAATAAACAAACATACCACATGTATGTTGTTTTTCTAAGTGAGTCTATTGAACTGACATTATTTACTAATCATGATAGAAAACAGCTGAAGTGGACGACCACAATCGAAAACAAAGTGATCTAAAAATGATCACAAGTTAAAAATAGAAAAGTTCATGGCCACTGGAGTTATTCCACATTTTGAACTTCACCCGTAGATCAATCAAGATTTTTGCATGTTTGCAATTTAAAATAAGCAGCTATGTCACAGTGAGCAGTAGGAGAGGCTTTCGAGACGGGATTATATTGTCAGATTAGGTTTTGTTTTTCGCCGCAGCATTCTGTTCTCTGTAAAACTAGAGGCGAAATATCCATCAAATGACGATCTTCGAAACGACGGAATATTGGCTTACTTGATAAAACTCACTATGTGTTTTATCTGCAAAACGTTTATACAGCCTTTGGACTTTCCAATCCACAAGAGGATCCTCAACTGAATCCATTTTCGAAGAACCGGACCAAGTTCTTAGGTTGCTTGTCTTTGAAACTGATTTCGTTTTGGGGTGAATAAACTGGTTAGATAACGGGCTGAATTCTCCCATGCTTTCGGTTAAAGACTTTCGAGGATTGGAGGGAATCTTGAATGGAGTGGACATCGATAGATTACCGTTGGGTCCATCATTGCATCCGTCAGTGATTTCATCATTGGGTAGGCGAGAAGTTCGAATCAGACATGAACCTGTGAGACCAAGTTGGAAAAGGCTGACAACTGCACAGGAATGGTATGTCACTATGTACGAACACAACATTTTAAAAGTTTATGTCAGTAAGCATTCTGGTGTATTGTATGATAAGTCTGACCACTTTAATCAGGCAATACCTTAAAAATGACTAGCATGGCAACTACAGTTTAACACATCCTTTAATGACGGCTGATCGTACTCACACACTAAGGACGTGAGAGTATGTGTGCTGTTGGTTTTCACTATGCCGTTAGAGGAACTAAATGGTATTTATGCTAGTAATTTATCCCGATCCATTTCTGCTGCCGGATCTAATCATTAGGGCAAAATGTCTTTCATTATGTGAATGTATAAAAGTACTGGCAGTATAACTAAATTAAACAAACAACATTTGAAAGTGAGCAATTAATTCAACAGACAGGGGTTAACAAAAGACTATTCCGTCTTTTTAACACGGCTTTATCTTAGCATATAGTACGAGTCATTATTTACCTAGAGTATGTTACATATTGTTATCATCCGCTTTGTTGAGCTAGGGTTAGGATTTAATGGCTGCTCTTCGATCGTCACATACTGTAGTGTTGGATAGTTTTGTCGCATCTCAGAAGTGTACTCACTCCACAGTCCTGCCACCACAACGTACGCATACACCCGAAAACAAAAGTCTACGGCTATTCCACTCCTTTAGTCTACTTTTTCCATATTCATAGATAAAACAATTTTTTGTGTGTATATGTTTGTTAGACGTTTTCCGATATGAGACGGTAGCCGAGGTATTGAGTGGGAAAAAATGACGAACAAAAAATTAGACAATTAAGGCAGCTTGGGAAAACTGTTCTCGGACTAAAGACCTGACGCACAGTTAGTCGATGTGAGGACTTCTTGTGCCTTTTTTGGTCAACATGACATTTAAGAAGTCGATTTGTCAGTGGTTCGGACTTCAGAACACATGTATAATCTACCTTTTATCTGATTAACACTACGTTTTCCATTCTGTCTATGCACGTGATGCAAGAAAGAAGTTGGTTGATAGATCTCCTAAAAAGGCGTTTGCTTTACATCTTGAGCTACCAGAAGAAGAGTATACGCTGAGCACAGAGTTTTGGTTTTTCCTTTTGACTTTGAAGTGATATCGTTTGCGCTAATAAGCTCATCTATTTGAGTAACGTGTGGTGACAGCAGTTAACTGGAGTTTAAACCGGGTTGAGTGGTTAGTTGTTGCATACCTATGCGCAAGCTAAGTTTTAGGTAGGTGTCAGAACCATAGTTTGGCACACAAACACTGATACAAGATTTTTAAGGGGGTTTATACACGAACAGGACGAATGAATGGTTTAGTATTCATAAGCCATAAATAGCCTTTGACAGGTAAACAACCGAAAACGACCCCAAATCCTGAGTTACAACAAGAGACCATATAATCATATCATTACTACCTTGAACTCGGATGTTCCAAGCACCTCGGTATATTCATGACTCAACGTCGTGTATCTAAATGCACACTCAAGCATGAGACTTATTCATCTCATGCCGGTTCATGAGTATTGCATACGTTGGATAGTGAGTGAATTCAGGTAGGTATTTTTGTATTATGACTAATACTTGACATACGTGGTGGTCTGCCATTCCATATATCTACTTCACTTTTGCTTCGCAAAACAGTAAAGAACCCCACAAGTGGTCTGATACTTTCCCACAACCAGTGTTCATCCACATAGCAAGAAAACAGGGAAAACCACACCTAGTTAGTCACGTCCGGATACGCCTTTCGCGTCAAACAGGAAAAGATGAAGCAAAATGTTGTCACGCCTGATTTGCAACATTTTAGGACTGAACAAGTTCGGCCTGGACAGAGGGGACAGATGGTCTTAATAAGAGCATGATTCGATAGTGACCAATTAGTTCAAGGTGCGAGCTGAGCCCCACACAAGGTGACTAAGTTGGATACAGAGAACGTAGCGACCACAACAACAATCTCAACGTGAAATGATTTGTAGACGTCTTAGTTTACAATGAACCGTACATTGTAAAGGTTTAAGCATCCAATTGTTGCTAGTAAGCTATTTTTTATCTGCATGGATAAATAAACTGAGGCAGTACATGTTAAAATCCCATAAGTAAATAAAATAAAGATGTTTTTGACTAACGTGCCGGATTTCTTGGTTATTCCTTTAAATATATAGTCTGTCAGTTACTCTGAAAAACGTGAAATTATGTCTCTTTCAAGAGCCGTAAATAGATTATCCCCAGTTGGCGTCTCCAAGCTCAAAACATAATTGGATTCTCACGATTAATCGTAACTGTTCGGTTTGTACTGAAGGATAATCATTTCTCTCTGTTAAAGTCGAGAAACGCTTTGCTGTTTAGTCCCTCATTTGACATCTCGAAATGGTGTTCCACTCATCGTGTACGCTGACTAGAAGTATAAAAACGGTATTCTGGCTACCTAAGAACAAAACTTCGAGGAAAACTCCTGCGACTGTTTAGTTTTGCACAGGCACTGACATATTCATGATGTGCATGGTTGTGTACAGTTTTCTACTATCTCAGTCCGCATTCAGCTATTCATCTCCTAATGGAACAACAAAAGACAAAAACAATTGAATGAGTAGCACTGAGGTTTGCCTATATTACTCACTACTAACTGTTACTCAGGACCATGAACAATCAGCTGTTTAGCTTTTATTTGGACTTACCAGATAGATTATCTGTGCGATATTTGAACCGATAACCCTTAATAAACCAGAAACATGGTCGGTAGATTAAATTGGAACATTCGAAAACCGATAATCGAGCACATCGCGAACATTCAGCCACGGATGGGACTGAGACGCAAAACATTTCTCACTTTGTTTTGTGACGTTTATTTCAAAGTTCATATGGTTGTTTGCCTGTTTTCGACTATTCAGAAGCGGCGTATTTTGGGGTGATATGAAAAACGATTGTATAGCTAACCAATCAGACAACTGAACGCTTGATGACTAAAGGTGTTTGATTACCAACAGAAAAAAACAGTGGACTAACCAAAAGCTTCGAAATGAATAAGATGTTTCTTAAAATCAGTTCCTGTTGGTTAACAACCATAATGCTTATCGCGCCAAGGAAGATAAATTATTCATCAGTCTCTCCATTAAGCTTATTGTTGCGTCATTTCTTTATACGTGCAAGTTTTCGGTGTTAAAATATACTCAACACCTGCTGCCGGCGCAATATTAGACGGTAATACCGCAGTGACGCTTTATTGCTGCGGTTCGCTGCCGTTAACAGACTGCTGTTATGTATTCAAACCATAAGTGTTCCTTGATGGTGAACGAGTCACAGTTTATATGTTTTCAATACTGCGTTTAATATTATGCTGATCTGTCTGGCTCTGCCAAAATGATTGGTTGATCCTACGGTCAGGTTGTGTGATGAACAGTATAAGTATGAAAACGTGAAAGCATCAATTTTATTGCATATTTTGATGCTCTAGTAATCACTGCTATCTTGGCAATGGTTTGTTGTTAAGGTACGAAAAAGGTAGAATTAAATAAATACAGCCATCTTTTCAACTTTTAGTCTTCTTGTTATTAGGAGATGAAATCTAGCCTTCAGATGCTAGCTACTAAGTATCATATTAATTGACTAAATTTGCTGTTTCATTGATATGTAAACATAGAAATATCGACTTCACTCAAATCAACCAGAGGATTGTTTCTGATGTGGTCAAAACAGCACACGATGACTCTTGCCACTAAATTACTCTTAAAGAGATTATTTAGCCAAATAATTTCATTAGTGTAACATTGGTTTTCAACCAATAGTGGTAAACGTTTTGTTGATTTGAGTGATTAAATCGACGGACGGACTCCATTTTCACAAACTACTCATCCATTCTGTATGAACAGTAGCTAGACTATTTAAAAATGACATCACTAAACGAATTTAATAGATTTTACTAAAAGGACTGTTTTTTTGCAGAATAAGTTGTAAAGTAACCCAATTTAAAAGTACTGAGCGGTTTATTACTATAAAGCTTCACTAGACCTGCTCAAACTTCCCTGTCTTTATTTTCATTCAAGTGTCACAGCGACTTGTAGCATTCAGTCGCTGTGTTTTATTCTATGTCAAACAAACCGTTCTCCACAATTTACTGCTTGTCTCTTTAAAAGAATGTGCACATAAGGGACACACCTCGGTTCACTCCTACTTCAGCTATATGTCTTCAACAGTAACTGGCTGCTAAATGACTTGTTGTATTTATTTCATGATGACCTACTGGTACAATGAGACTGATTGTCAAATCCTGATGAATTTCAAATCGTTCCTCAGTCTATCTTCATGAGTATCACCGATGTTATAAATAAGGCGACAGTGGTGAACCGTTTTTGATTAGAACAACAATTTTGATAAGGTACTGCAACTTTCCCTTAATTTTAGATTGACATATTCATGAACTGGAAAAATGTGGCACAGTATTCATCTTTCAAGGGCGCGAATGATATAAAAATACAATGTTGCCAGGCAAATCTAAAATTTATCCTTTGTTTAACAAGTGTGCACTGTCTTTTTCTCGTGAAGTGACGGGGTAGTTCGTTCGTCAGTCCGCTCTCGCTAACAGTACTTTGAAACTTTAGTCCCGTAAATACGACATCTTTGGTAACATTTCATTTTATCCATCGGAAAGTATCAACTTTCTGCCCTCGGTTGAATTCGTTGAGTCAGTTGTCCTCAGATGGGACGACAGTTTGTTTAACATGAGAAAATTCTAGCATAATCTATTCGAGGTAATTGGAATTCATTAATCCTATAAGGCCGGATCAAAAGTAGCAGGAGCGCACGAATTGAATTTGAGTCGCATAACAGAGCATGCTCCGTTGTTGTTAATTGTCGTTTTAGTTTTCGTCTGTGTAAGTCGTGTGCATGGCTTACTGGGCCTTTGGCTCATGCTTGTTTATAGTGCTTCCTTTTACAGGACTGTTACTGGAACCTCTACTTCGGAAGAACGCTGTCCTCCGGTATCTCCACGTTGCCCTAAACTTGGTCCACATGTGAAACGGACAAACAGAGTGAAAACGGTTGGCTCGTATGTTAAAATACATTATTGAAGGGATGACTGGATTTTGGTTCCTTTTGTGAACGCTAGCCATCTGAAGCCAGGCACGACAGTCTCCCCTTAAATCGAAACCAGTTTTCACGTTTTTGCTCTGAAATATTCGAAATCGGTATCAAACTTAATAATTCCCACAAGTAGAACTCGTCGTTTAGCAGTTTAATCTCACAAATCTAGCAAATTCAGTTTCAAGATAAACTGTTTTGCTTTTGTTGTTACCTGGATGCAGCAGGGTGTCTACTGTCCTGTGAACTTTTGACTTATCTGTCTTATGGGCCATTGAGCATTTGCTAAAGTGGCTATGTCGCTCCTTTGAGTACATAAGGCTTATTCGCAGACTATTCATTTCATAAGGTCTAACGAACTAGTAGTACCGTAAAACACTTAACAACGAAATATACAATTTAAAAATAGCGCCTATTTTGTGCGAGAGCAAGTTGTGGCTAGCTCAATCCACGTTCAATTATTGATAGACGAATTCAGCTTTAAACGTGCACTTTCGTTGTAAAGTAAGAACAAGCGTTCACAAAAACATATTTATAACACGTCGAGATTGAACTGGGCAACAAATCCGAATAGCGCGGTCAGCTCTTTATTCTTGACTTCAAGACATTGGTTCGCAATGTGTAACGTGATTCACTACTTTTACCTCGTGATTCCTGCTGAAAGCTATATTCCTTCCACAAACTGTAGAAAATTATCTTACGTATATCTGCCCACTCATCAAAACGTTCCTCAAAACACAATCCTACAGCCATACCTGATCAATCACCGGTCATGCTAAATCCGCAAAACCGGACCGAATAGTTCTTGAGGTGATTGACACTCTGCCGCAGACGCTCATAGGTGCACCACTGACCAGTCACGCGGCGAAACGCTGCTAATTCGATATCCCGTTTACTAATGCCCTAATTAGCGCAGACGGACCGATGACTGGCAACGAACCATTGGAACTGTACCAGCCACCTCCGGAACACATAGAACTGTGAGTAACATAGCTGCAGTCTGCCTGAAGTCGGCGTTCTGTGGTCAATTAAGCAGAACTGTGGACAGTTCTATACCGGTTGTGCTACTGCGTTATCGTCGAGTACATACTAGTCGTTTTTGTGTTTGTAGTTAATTTTTCGAAAATTCCTCTAATTACCTACATATGAACTGGCTAATTTCTCATAAGTTAGTTAAACTGGAAGGAATCTGACATTTTGAAAGCCAAGTACCATTGTTGAATACTCCTTATAGTCGCATAATTCAAATACATCTGTGTTGGTGGTATGCGTTCACATAAAAACAAGGTAAAAATTTCTGAATATATCAGGTTTAGTCATTCATCATCCCATGAATCGAACATCGCTTACAACTGTTCATATCTTTTGCATTCGTAAAGCTCTTTCACCCAAACCATTTTGAAAAGAGTTCGACAGATGCAAAGTTCGTTCTATCTAAACATCGCTACTGGGAAAATATCTAAACATAAAAATCGCTGTCAATAATTTTAAGTGACGTTTCATTTATATGTGAGGCAAACCCTGTATTGCTCGCTCGTGATCGGTTGAGTCTTGAGGCATTAATTAAGCTAACAGTATCAAACAAAATCTGGTCGCCTAGAAAATCAAAACCAGATAACTGCATGCATAGGCTATTACCTCTAACAACCCTAGTATTTGTAGACCATATATTCAATCATTTGCGTAACTTAAAAATGTTGTGTGTTAACTAATTGAATTTCCGGGGAGAAAATTATGCTTCTACATAATCACTAAACCTAATACTGACAATCTATTGACTATCCCGTGATTTGATAAACTATTTCCGTTGTAAGTAACTGTTACATACCGAGGACCGCGGTGACAAAGACAACCAGTCTCTAACAATCAGCTTAAAATGCACCACTGTCGACTCAGTGCCGTTGTTCTGTAAACTGTTGAGGACTGCAGCTGAATTCTTTAGACTTAGAAAAAAGGCGTTCGTTTTACACATAAATCCTCTACACTGTGTTCTACATGTGCTTCTCAAACCTACTCACATAAATGCACTTCCACGCCGTTCAACTAAGCTATTTTATACGCATCCCATTATCGTTTTAAGAACTGAGGTTCCAAACCGTATTCCTATATGTATGATCATCACTTGGATCAATGATACGTGATTATTGATGCCAATGTTCTGTATACTGGAGCGTGTATTTTCCCATCTGTGAGCCAGTGTGCCTACTTTTAGGATATCATTTAAAACCGTTACTTCCGGCAGTTGTCCAAAAGGATATCACTTAGTGAATAAGTAACGGCCCAGCCGTGATAGTACATAAATCCGAAGTCATGGTAATCCGTTTAAAAGACCTCAGTAAAAATTAACAGCCTTCTATTCGACCACAAAAGTTCAAATTAATATCCGGATTATCAGGCTAACTTCATTTTGGATAATTTTGTCAATTTTAAAAGAAAGAACACTGTAGTACTCTGATTCGAATGTGACACCAGTTAGGTCAACAAAACAACATCGGTTTGTTCTTACGGAAAAATATAAAAAGAATTTGCTCAAAGATATGCATAGTTACGCATTGGTTCTGTGAATATATCGTTTTAAACAATTCTATCTCTCAAAATCCCTTCAAGTCAGTGAATGTCAAAATGACAAGGCTTTCCTCTGTACAGGTGCATCTGTACATTAAACACGACAAGTAAATATTATACATTTGGGTGTTTCAAAGATTGTAAACAGCGTATGGAAAGTTCTTGTGGTGAACCTCCCGCTGAAACATGAGAAAGTTCTAAACTAATCCACTTGAGGTCATTGGAATTCATTAATCCTATAAGGCCTGATCAAAAGTAGCAAGGGCGCACGGATTGAATTTGAGTTGCGTAACAGAGCATGCTCCGTCGTTGTTAATTGTCGGTTTAGTTTTCGCCTGTGGAAGTCGTGTACATGGCTTACTGAGCCCTTGACTCATGCTTGTTTATAGTGCTTCCTTTTACAGGACTGTTACTGGAACCCCTACTTCGGAAGAACGCTGTCCTCCGGTATCTCCACGTTACCCCAAGGTGGGTTTACATGTTCCACAGACAATCAGAGTAGAAGCGGTCAGCTTGTCGGTTACATATATCATTGCAACGTTGCTGTGTGAAATCAGAGGATTTATGATTTTTCTACGTATCTTAAGTTGCCTGAGGTACGTTGAGATGTCTCTCACTATGTTTTAAATTTCGAGGAGATTCTGAAGAGATTTACAGATCAGTGAAGGTGAAGCCAAAAATGTGGCTTTATGCTCCAAGGCAAGCACAAGGAAATGTTTGTCCGTTGCTTGTGATGGTTGTGAGTTTTGGTTGTTAACCCGAAGTAAATTGTTTGCTAGGATTTTATTGATTCGGGAAGTAAAACATCCCCGTTTTTATTGTATCTCCAAAGAGTTGGCCAAAATGCTGTCCTACTTGATTTCCGACTGGTTCTAACATAATTGCAATCATACTAGGAACATGTCCAATCTTACAGATCTATGCACCCTATTTGATACGCTTCCAGCAAGAGACAGAAATTAACTAATATATACATCTGTAACTGCGGTGCAAAAATATTTGCTTTTTCACCCCAACACAAACTTACTTTTTCCGAGGAACTGTATAAGAAAACAGATCGTCACGAACTTCGTGCCGAGACAGATGCAAAACATGTGTTGTTGAGAGCTTGTACAAGGGAAACAGATGGTTTACAGAACAGCTCACGCGGAAACGTTTGTCCAAGTATTATACACAATTTTCTGTAGACGTAGACCTGTGAAAACAAAGAAAATACAGTTACAATACTAGTGAAGATAACTGTAGTATAGCAATCTTAAATTTGACTTGATTGTCTACTTATTATCTGAAATATTGATCAGCATTCAAATAAGAACCAATTCGTTCAAATTATTAATTATAATGTTCGGTTTGTAAATAGTCAACACTCTAGTGAATTGGATGAATATAACCCATCTCAAATAACAGTTTTTTTGCATAAACGCCAGTAAACATCTGGTCAAAACGATGGATAGTTTATCAGTAATCTGTATGGCCTGATCCTGTTTTATACTTCTAAGCTTTTCCGTTAAATCTGGATTTGATAATCAGCACTTTATCAGTGCCAACAAGGCAGAAACTGAGCACATTGCAAAATAAATTGAAGAATGAATGTCGTCAAAATGGAGGAAATTTTTTACTGGACTCATAAAAATGATATCGTTTTAAGCCGTTTTTGTCTGGTTGTTTCCAAATTCTTTGCATTAGTGTCTAATAAAAAACAAAACTCTTAATTCGTTTGCGAGTTGATTTACTCTGTGACTCTTCACACTACGCATTTAGACTCACTGCATCAACGCTGGTCACAATATATGAACCGCTTCTGGATGGTGTGCTAATTAATTCAAGAAATTTGTTAATACAATACGTTATTTGTGCATCTTGGGTCACCCTGCTCCCCGTCACATTTTATGAGACTCAACTACATGTTCGTCATTGTTAACTTTGCAAACATACATGTTCTATGCTTTGAGTTTTTCTGAGTCCCGTATTTTGTATGCAATTTATAACCATGCAGAGTTCTTTGGAGTTTAAGTATTATTAATATATAGAAATGTCAAATAAAATGCCAAAAATATTGTTTAGTAATCGTTTATTTTTATCTATTTTTTATATTATGGTCAATGAATCTAACGAAATCCATACAAGGAATGAGGGACCATCTTTCGAATTGGCCCGGATGCAAAACAAGTGAGTGAATGGTCGACCACGTTCAGTCGTAGATTGTCAATTTACTTAGTGTTGTAAATCTTTGAAATACTTATACCGCTAGTTTTTTTTATTAATAACTTCCAAGTCGGGAAATCAGAAATGATACAATTTAACTTGATTTGCTAGGTTGGTCGTCAACCAATTTACACGTGTCAATATTTGGCAGCAAACCGAGTATCACCAAATGCAGAACATTAAGTAAATTGTAATTAACCAACTCAGTTAATAACGTGATCTTTATGCCTTCCATTTTTAAGGATAATCAATCACGCAGGTAAATGCTACCTAACATACTTGTTAGTAAACTTTGAGAATGTAGCGTATTCCACCTGTAGGTTGCCCACCTCAAAGTTTCATTTACAGACCAGAGGTTGCATGATACTACTTGTGAATACTTAATTTATCTGGATAGATGCTGCACATCTCATGTCACCACTAAACTCTAATTACATTTAAACAGTTTGTAAATTTTAGTGGTGAGGTATTTTTTGACACTAAATGTAAAACCAGCATCCAACGTCCAGCTTCATTCTTGCTTGTTTTGACCATTTTTGAATCGGAAGCCTCTCCGCTACTGAGTCAACTTCCTATCAGCCAGACCATTGGTCTAACAAGCATGGTACACGATAAGATAAATCAATTTGCCGATGCGACTCGTTCTGGTTAACTTTATCTGAAGAGTCCAAGTAAATACGATTGCAGTTTGTGGACTAACAACTCGAAATAACACATATATTTGGAGGTCGAACACTTTTGATTGTAACAAGTGTAAACCAGTGAACAAAGATAAGCCGCGTTTGCTTGGACCAACAAGATTTTAAGCAGAAACTCCGAACAAGCCATGAAAGAAGTCGTTTGTTACACTTGCAGTCGAAAATGTTATGGCATATTTTTCTCTAGGGCAAAGTTCACCGTTTTAATCTCCAAGGTAGTTCAAACGGATCTTTCGCGAATGAACCATACAGAGAGAACTAACACCCATTGGCGAAACATAACAAAAATTGTCTCACTTTTAACTTACTTGTTTTCCCCGTACTTTTAGGGGGTGTTCATCTTATTTTATTTTCTGTTTACAGTGGTTACTCTGTTGTATGCAACTATTGAAATACTAATTTTGTTTTACTTTCCTTGAAACGCTGTCAATGTGTGCACTAACCACTTTATAATAAACTGGAAAACTTACAACTTACCATAAGGACAGTTAACTATGTGGCCCATTTAAGCCATCGAAGTGTGAATGTTTGATGGCTAATGTAACTCTAGCAAAAAAGTTTATGAATGGACCGGTACACAGAAATATCCAATCTATCGTGGTCGGTCCTGTTCATTATAGGTCGTGTTTACTCAGTACTGAGTATCTAGTACCCAGCTTGTAATCTTGTAACAGATAATATACTTTCGAAAAGATTCAATTAAGAAGAATCTGAATTTCGACCGGATTCGAACCAGTAAAAACGAACAACATGGTCGGAAGCATCAAATGCTCTATAAGGTGAGCCACAAAGCCGTGCCGAAAATTCAGAAATTACATATTTGAACTCAGTAACCCACCGAACGAATTATATAATGTGTCAGTATGTCATTTTTAATGAAATCATGGCCTTACCGCGCTTATTTAAATGGTTTGAAGAAGTTGAATCCAACTGTGAAAACCGTCCGGTATTATAAACTCACAAAAACTAACATTGTCAAAAGAACTTTGATTCCCTGTTAATTTTCTTCAAAAATTTTGTTAATCTAGGGAATAAATTTCATGAACTCGGTGCGATTTCGCAGTCAAATGCAACCCACTCATTTTTTTAATAGATTAGACTGGTTGTGATTGCGACGGAAAACCATAACGTCTCTCGATTTTCACTTCAAGCTACCATCCTCTTCCCGTTTGTTACCGCTGGAACTTATCAAGCAGAGCCATTTAAACAAGGATTCTATAAAACTGCCGTTAAACTTTTAGCTCGAAATAGAAGAGCTGATGATCCGAAGATCTCTCCGATTATTTCTGATGAACTCCGTTTTATATTTTGATGAAATCTTCAGAAGACACAAATTATGATTATATTATTCAAATGACCCAAAAGGACTCAACGCTTCAAAATTCCTATATAAGCTAACTACTATAAACCATAGGGTTTTCCAAAGTATATGTGAGCCGCGGAAGTTTTCTGAGATAATTAATCATTAAACTGCCTTGTGTAGGCTTGCAGTAGACATATAAACTAGTAAACGTCACATTCGACGAATATACCAAACCTCGTAATAGCTATCCCCTGTTCTACGCAAAATTAACATGTTTTCATATTTCTGAAATACAGTTGCCTTACTTCCTAAGTCACTGTCTACAGAATCGTTGTGTACAATTATTTCAATGACTTCTGTGACAACCTTTCCAGGCTCATTAATGACTGTTGACTGATTTGACTTGCGAGTCTCCATGATGAGATGTTCAAGTCAACAGCTACATGAGTTGGAATCAATGGCGAATTACACCCAAAGTAAATCTTCCGGACAGTTAACAAGTTACATTATAAAAAATTTAGAATGTTGTAAATTAAATTTCTGCAAGCATCAAAACAACTGTTTACGACTTGAACAGGGTCAAAAGTGCTTGATGATGAGAAAAATAACGGCATCTGTAAGTTATCAACATTTGGCGAAAAATAACAAGTTTCCGGTTCCCAAGTTTGTTATTGCATGTTTTTGCCACATTCATGTGAAACAGGAACATATTGCGGGAGCAAGTGACAAATGGAAACCACTTATATCAATCTGAGTTCTTGTAAAAATAATATTCGTTTGTTACTGGTCACTGAGATTTTACAGATGTGGTTTTACAATAATGTGCTTATTTATTTTTGTGCCCCAGTACTAGATGATCTTTTGACAAACTTTCTAACATGTATCTTTTTTAAACAGCTTTTTCAGAGTGTGTAATGTTTGGTTACAAACCTTTTCCTCAGAATTTTTCGGATTACGATGCCGTAGGTGAAATTCTAGGTGTCCAGTCTACTCATTTCCACGTTCGCTTTCCAATACTGATATGAACTTAGCTTATATCACAAACACGCGTAAATTTCGTGGTTTGATTCGCTTTATCAGAACTGCGTTTTCGCTTTTGGATGCATGCCATTTGTTGTTGCCGCTTTACTGAGTCAGCAAATGCTGTCCGTTTATGTTACTTGCAACATCAGCCCATTGTGATGCTTATCTCCATTATTCGAGTTCGCCTTAGTTATGGTAAACAGTGAACGCATATCAAGACCCATTTTTACTGAACACCTCGAACACCTACAATATGAGCGTATATACATACAAACGGTGAGATTACCGGTTGGTTTTCACGGGAATTTTGTTTTCCCGATACAAGTCGTCAGGTGGACAACTAACGAAATCTCGCTAAAACTTCCATTGAATCATTAAAAAAAATGTGACGTACAGTGGTTTTAGATAATTCATCAACATATCAGTACAAGTATATAGATTCATCAAAATCAAATGACTTTGTGCCCACAAAATTCTTGCAAGCCGTGCAGTTGCCGTAGCCAAATGTCACACCATCAGTCTCCATGCCCATCCAAACTCCAACTGATAAGTTTGTGACGTAATGTTGGGTGGAACCCAAACCAACCATCATTAGCACTAGTGATTTACTCTCTGAGTGACTAGCCTATACAGACTTCAATATTTTGTAATGCTGTGCATGATCCAATGATACTCTGGTAAACTTCTTTGTCTTGTGTACACACTGTTTTGATTTTGCTGAATCTATAATGATGAGTCATCAAAAACAGCCGTTCGTCAAGCTTTCATTTCTAATTAACGAAATATCATTCCGAAACTCTTATAGTCCGATTAGTACATCGATATATGGTTATTGGGAGTTAACGAACAGTAACTTTCTCACCTCTAGACGATGGGATAAATTGGTCATAACTAACTAGTTTAAATATGATACTTTGGTCATACCTGAAGTGAAGTCAGTGGTGCACTGGTCAGCACGGATGCCTCATCAAAGCGTGACCGGCGTGTTAGTCCCGAGATATTACAGAAGCCAAAATCCAGCCTGGTGCTTGTTTTCAAAACAGGCTAGTTGCAATTTTTTGTCTGAACGCAAACGTTACGATCGAAGTGTGTTTTACTTAACATAAAATGTAGATCTGTTTGAAGAATGCGTCTATTTAACTTATCAGTCTTCATTTTTGTGTAAAATATTTGCATAGAAGTCCATACATCACTAATATCGTGGAATTTATCCACTAACAATTTTTGCCAAGTCAACAAAGTTGAAACATCAAAGATTTAATGAACAAGCTAAAGAATCCAGATTGAAGAATCAAAGTGAAATGAAATCAACACGCCCTGGTTAACACAAACTTTATCCTTATGGGAACCATGAATATAAAAACATTTTTTGTGAACAAACCATTTACTTAAATTTTTGGATACTGATGGCTTAAGAAAGTGCTACTGTTTGGCTGCTAGATGTTTATCTCAGAGTGTCAGACGCAGTCGCTAAATCAGTTGCTATTGGCTATAATTACTACACGTGTTAAAGTATCTGCAGCCTTCACAAATCGGCAATACTGTAAGATTTACACTGTTTATTCGTACCCTATTTCTGCCAATCACAAACAGTTATCTTCTGCAGAAAGTAATTGAAAATTTTTAATGTTGACAAAAGGTCGTATTCATAAATTCAGAGCTCGGAATACTTCTATACACTTTACTTTCCTCACATTGTTTTACCCTTGAAAAACATGTCGAAATAACGGGAAAAGCGATAAATTCCTTGAATAAAATTCGGATGAATATGCTACAGACTCAAAAACCGAATATACTTAATTTGTTCATCATTTGTTCATGACAAGGTGCTTGCAGTATTGAAGCGCACCTTTTTGGAATTCGGTCATCTAGAATTGGTGTTACTGGTTGTTTCGTAATTAAGCTGGGAAGCTGCACTTCAGCTTGCCAGTAGTAACATCCCGTGTCAAGATCTTCCACCGTCCGGACAATTATCAGCAGTTATTTATTTTGTAGACTACCAAGTGTCAGTCACCACATTGTCCATAGTGTAAGTGTGGTTTCAGCACACCTTGTGAAGTTTCATTAACATCTAAGTAACATCCCTTTGATTATCAATCGTCATATCGGAGTTATTGATACTTTCGAAAAATGGCTCGCAGATTACCATCTATATCAACGCCAATCAGACCTTCAGAGGCTATCTATCAGCCCGCGTGACAAGGACTTAAAATTTTCTTTACAAGTAGGCCTCTAAAATGTGTTCAACTGTTTTTTGTTGGTCTTTCGGACCAGGTGATTAAAAACAGCGGTCGATCGAAATATATCAGACCTTTGCCAAATCTGCTAGTTAGCAATTAATAACCAAAAGGCTGAACTGATAGTTCCATCGATTACAACATTTTTGTGTTACCAAATGGTATACTACAATTTTGTACATACAAAATATTTCCAACCAGTTCAATCCATATGACCGGTATTGGCTGACAATACTCGTCTTAATTACGACTCTCCATTATGTACATCTATTTAAGTGAACAATCTGGTGGATTTTGTTACTGTCCGGTTTTATGGTTTTTGAAGGTGAACCAGACTTGTGGGAGTAGCAAGTACAAATAACATATTATTGAACTATGAACTGTGTACGGCGGCTTGCGTATTTCTATTTCCTCATAAATGAAACCTAAGTTAAACAAAGCCACACGTTGTTTCGAAACTTTTGGGATGGCATTCTCAGTAAGGTCAAGTCATCTATAGTTTGAGATAATCTTCTTAAAGCTTGTATCTGTTCTTGTAAACAGATCAGGATAACTTTCGGGCGCAATAAGCACGAGTGTACAAAAAAGAAACCCATTTAGGACAGCTTGGATCAATTCACCGATCGAACAAGGACAAGAAAGCTTTGTCAGAAGTAGAACTTAGTTCCTTTGGACATTTGTTAAATGAGCTTATCAAACTGTTTGTTTGAATATGAATGTTATGAAAAAGTAGTAGTTGCTTTCAATATGAAATGACCGAAATTCCTGATTATCCATAGTCACAGTATGTTTCGGAGAAAAGAGTCTTCGTTTGCCAGGTTTATTAAACAGACCGTTTGGTTCTCGTGTTTCGAATTGTTGTATAATATACCAATAACACGTTGCATTAATTGGTTCACAAACCAATACTTTTCAGAATTCTGGAAAACGCTACTTAACAAACCGATTAGTAATCTGTTTCACAGAAAATATGGAAGCATTTTTGTAATACAGATACTACATAATGGGCATCGATTTTTTTAACACAACTTTCTGAAAAAATGAGTTTCTGCACTACGCCGTGGACTACCAGGCCTTTTATGAATGTGAGCCATTCCTGCCATATAAGTTAGAAAACGGAGTCCGGTGGCTGCTGGTTTTTCGCATTATTTTTCATCAACCAACAGCCATTTAAACATATGTATAAGAATCTTAGGAGAAAGTAGAGAAAAACGTCGTGTCAAAATGAGTAGAAGACAGATTTGTCAAACAAGTGAGTCCATGAAAAGTTTAAGGCCTACCTTTGATTGTTTCTTGCATATAGTTTTGTTTTCAGAGGGCTAATCGCAATAGCCTTGCAAATAGTGAGATCCAGGGGTTTAGAGACTAGAGAAAATTGAGGTCGTTCATGTACATTCATACCTGCGTTGGACGATTTGGGGAAAAAGACATCGGTGAATGTTGTCAGTTTCAGCTGTACAACAATAATGGTGAATTACAGAAGGTCAAGTGCAAAACGAGCAGAAAGAACACCGCAACATAGTCTGTCAGACACGCGACAAGCGCAATTAAACATGCACAAACCAACATACTAACAACAGGAAAGGTTTAAACGCCGTCTAGTATAACGTTGTAATATCCTAAATCTAAGACGGGGTCCATCCTGTAGACATTATGTGTATAGCGATTGATGAAGTCAGCGGTTAATACGCACCTACGACGAAAGAGTTCGACTGCGGTAATAAGTTCTGTTTCCATTTTAGCAAGTGTTGCTTTACTGGAGTGTGAATATATGCAGGTTATCCGGATGTGAATTTCACAAAGTTAGAGACAAATCAATGAACACAATGCTAGTTAGTGTCAGTAGGTTGTTACCTCTAGAGTGGACGTAGTAATAGATTGTGAGTTCTGTTGATGACCGTATATTCAGTGACTCAGAGTTTCCTTAATTGAAATGGCCGGAAACTTTGCGGTTCACAGTAAAACACTACCACGTTTGAAAAGCTGTTCGGTTTAAAGCATTTCCTTTCAATAATGCGAATTTTGTTTGCCGCTCTCCATTGCTGGCTGTATTTTTCAACGTGCTTCACTGATTATCGGTTAACTTGCAAACTAGTTTAGAACCAAAGTTCGCCAGTTAACCAACCTAACAAATAACTGCGTCTAACGTACATAAACATTTTCAGTAATGCTTGCCTGTTTCTCATTGGTATAAAGCGGGCGAGGCGAGAATATTAGTCAGTCTAGGTTGACTACCCATACATGAATCTGTCTACTGATCCGTTGGGTGCGCGACTGATAACACCCGAACCAAGCAAGCACTACCTTGTCCTGGCTCAAGGGTAACCTTTAAATAAAGGTGACTGCTTTTTTTATTTTCACTCAGGGTAGACCACTTGTAAGTAGTGGGGAATTTTGTTTACTATAAGTTGAACACTGTGCACAATCGATTGCAGCTTTCGCAGCCCCGCACATATCTTGGAAGGCCCCTTTTGAAACGAAGCACTCAAGCTCATCATCGGTGTATATCCTTGCCCCAACCGACGTTTGAATTCCAACCAGGCTTTCAGGAACCAACCATGTTAAACATTGCATCAGTGACCTCACATTAGGTGCAACCGAATCACCGTGGATAAACGTTCCGTCACGTTATTTATGACTGCCCGATCGCCCTGGACAGAAGGAGTTGTAACTGTCATGTTAGATCTATCCGATGCCCATGATTAAGGCTTTTCTTTAAGTTGAAATCACATAAACAAATAAGCTTGCTGAGCATTGTATTAATTGATGGTGAGTAGCAGGTGTTTTTACTCACATTCCCGTAGACTTTTCTGCCAACCCCATTTGAAAAGATACAATATGTACAAGTTTCGTTCTTGTCGAGGTTCCTCAGTAGTGTACATCATTTCCAAGGACGGGATAGGAATGTCGGTCACTCTTCCCTGAGGCAATCTAGTTGACCACATGTTGACCGTTTTTGGGGCTTTCATATTATACAACTAACATACGTTTTATGATATCGTTGCGATCACAGAACTCGACGTGAAGAATCGATACGTGACCCTTATGCGTTTATCCGAGATTTCCGCTGACCCGATAAGTTAGCGTGGACCTATTCACCAAGATTTGATTTTTTATATCTTCTTCAATCTAGTCCACTAATTTTATACACTTTTCGCTTATTATAATTTGACACTGGATCTAGAATTTGTCAATTTCCGTGTTTTCTTTACTGTATTCAAATTGATAATGGAAACCAATCAGTTCAATGTGTTAAGTCAATTGATAGTAAGTTGATCAAACGATCAAGTGGACGGCGTTACCTTCAACAACCATCCAAAGACAGTTACATAATCCAGTTTTCGTACAGGTGGTTTGGGTCATTTTTTAGACAACGTAAGTCTTTTTAATTCCCCTCAGATTTGAACCGGTTGTTTTTAACTTGGGGGATAACAAATATTCGACTTTCAATTCATATCATCCCGGTCCCAAATTATGTTAGTCTGCTGGAGCGAAATAGAACTGTATCACATTTTCCTCTAAAGTAGTCCAAAAGCGACCAATTTTCATCGGACAAATTCGACGAAGGAAAATTTCTGTTGAAACTAGAGATAGTAATTTAAACAGAACAAGTAATGTTGAAAACAATTCTGTTCTTTTCGTTATCGTGGCTTTCCGTCCCTAAAACATCCGCCGACTTCCCAAATCACACCTTTGAACAGAACGAGAAATACCATTCTTGTCAAACGTGGTACAAAGTACCACGTTGGACTCCCATCAACCAGTTGGCTTCAGTCTAGAACAGGCGCTTCCTGTCTAGGAATTTTAATTAGTATTTTTCTACACAGCGAAGGGTGTCACTCTCCTGGGATGTGCTGAACTTTTGAAAGTCAAGGGCAAGTAGGCTTTCCGCCGATTTGTTGGCAGGTTAGTGACCTCTCTAACCGGGGCTTAGATAAAAACAGAAATCATTAAGTTTAACGAAGCAACATAAGCGGCAGATTATGTGCTGTTGAATATGGGAACACGGTCTAAGCACACATCACTAACTTGGTACTTCCAGGAACTGTTTCACCTGATGTAAACTGGTGGCTGAAATTCAATACGTCAGTCACGTGATTAGTTTTGGATGGCACCACTGCAGGTTGTCACACGGACGGTCACTCAGTGACCAGATGTTACAGCAAAGAGTTAGTTTGATTGACTGCTAAGTATTTACAAAACAACACGAAACTTACGGTCGATGGATAGACAGCTAGATTATCTGTGTCGATGCGACGGTGAAACTCACCAGACCTAGCAACTACATCGTCCAACGCATTGGAACTTTGGTATATATTAAAGGTATGCTTAGGTGAACATAAAACTAGTGATTTCCCTTACTAACTGTATGCGATATCAGTTGGGAAGGGCAAGACTGAAAATGGCCCTACCACTGGTTAAATCAGTTCGTAGTGTACTGTAAACATAACTGATAAGAGACCAAGGATACTAAGTTCCAACAAACCAGTCAGCGGATATATTTACGCGAGAGTGATAAAATTCAACTTTCATTTTTCCTAGAAGTATCTGGTAGAATATTCTTGGAAAAGACATTGAACGTGAATCATGATAGAGAACATTTTTTGGAGAATATCATGCAAACATTGTAAAATAAGAGAAAGCCAGTAAGCCGAGATGAAATTAAATATGCAAAAGCATGTACCGGCACCAATTATCCAGTAGACCTCAAATTTGTTGCAACGGTTTGGTTAAACCAAAAACCGAGTTCAGTAATACACACAAAATTGTACACCGATGTATGGGAACGACCGTGGTGGCCTAAAGAAGAAAACGGGAAAATCTTCTGCGAGCGCCTGAATAGAATCCACCTAATGATGGAACCTAATGGAGTGACTGCAGCGACTGTTGTATCAGTCGTTGGGTAAATATAAGAATACTGACCGACAATTATGCTACAAGCTTTCCATCTTTGCCGGAGTTTGAAATTTCAACCACATTCCCTTCATAGTCGCAATGTATGGAACGCAACGTCATCAAAGGTATTTATCCGGAGAAATGTTGTAACTCTCCCTGAGAACTTTGTAAAATCAAAGCGTTGTTTGAGTCGTGGAGGTAAATCGTTAAGTTGTAACCACTCTTTTATGTACAATGTAAGAAAATAATGGACTGGTAAAAAACAGTTTTCTAATATAGGTAAGGAGATGTACGTTCGACTCCAAGTCCATAGAAAAAGACACTGTATCCAAGAGTCGTAAAAAGAGTGTAACAAGAATCCACGAGTGATTCTAATGTTAACAAATAGTCAAATGATTAACTTATAGAAAATGAAATCTTGGCAACTCGTAGACAGAGAACAACCTAACAACCGGTATTGATGTGGTTTTAATATTAACACCTTTTGACAGGTTTTGAGAAAGTGGTGGATCCTGTAATTATAAAGTGAATCTCATGTTCCAATACATTGTTCCACCATCATCCAACTTTGGGACAATAGCTCTCAAAGATCCAAGTTTTCTTATCCAAACTTTGAATAAGTGATGACGGGGTGATCTAAATCTACCAGTGATTTGTACTCACACATGAGAAAAAAGCTATAAAAACAATACGCTTTGATTCGACCATTCAGTGGTCTAGTCGATGTCTATCGATAACAACCTAAAAGATACATATTCATTGATAGTTCTTATATAAGTAGTTTCAACACCACTTACAACGTTACACGTTTTAACTCGAGCCGTATAAAACAGCTCGGAATTTTTCCGTCTATGTTTTGACCTGTAATACAGGCTTTGAGTTAAGTGAAATGTAATCTGGTCCAATACATCTTTTTTTGAAAAGATTTTTGTTGACAACGAAATCTGTGTTTTAGTAACACACGGGAACAGTTAAGTTGCCTTTTGCTAAGGAAATGTATACAAGTTTCATACGTCTAATTTCAGCAACATATCTATTTGAAATTTTTCTTGCAACTGTGTAGTACGCATTGACTTCCGAGATGCGGCTTATGAAGTACTACGTTTCAAAAACATTTTGTCGAGAATGTCTCGTTAAACCATCCGATCATTGACATGGGTGCACTCAGTTGGTTAATGTAGACGACCGCACACATTAACAGTGGAACCAAAGAAACAACGAAATCATGTTGGAGTAAACAACTTAACCTTCTAGACTGACATCACATCCTTCATTGCTTCGGTGGTTTAAAACGACCAAAGTCCAATTCCCGTGTCTACTGAACTATTTGTCGTGTCCAAAAACGTATAGCTTACGGACCGTTAAACCGAAACTCCGGTAAGACCAAAATTCATACAGCTAAGGATGTGACAAAGTACAACCCAGCGTACATGGGGGAGTTAGATGGGGTACCCATTGTAGAAGACGGAATGTCAGTTGACAGAATACTCACGGGAAGTAGTAAAGTTTTGTGAAGGCTGGTTAAAAGAGCACCCAACCATTCGTTATTTAGAATACGTGAAATACTTGGAAATTGTTTAACCAGAGTTCATTAATGGTGAACGGAAGATGTACCTAGCAGGTGGGCATAGACAGGCTTGGAAATAACCTTCACTCAACCGCAAACTTTTATCAATTCACAGTATAATCTTCGTATCTGCAGCAAACCGTACTCAGTTTTTTCTTGGTATAGAAATCTGTCTGACATGTGCGCACTATAAGACAAAACCAATGTTCTCTAGTCAAAATAAGCTTTGAGTTTCATAAAAGCAAAGATTAGAGAGCTGTAAGTGACAAATCGCAGAGGGGTTTATAAGCCTCAGTTTGAACCATGAAATTTGTAAAACCCACACAAGACCTCATCGTTGATATATGCTGGTAACAGGACAATCTGGTACACCGTGGATCATTTGACAAACAGCGAAGAACTGTGAAAAGACAAAGGCATTCTGCAAATGTGCGCCATAGGAAACTGACCGTTGTTTAATACAGCTAAATACAACGCAATGATTTATTCTCCATTCTTACCGGACTGAGGACTGCTTTGGAAGTAAATATTGGGTAATAGCGTTCGTGAAATGCACCTGGGAACACTCGTTCCAGACTACCTCAGTCTGTTCGCGAACTGTATCTCCCTAAGCTGGAAAGCTGATTCATAACACTGGTTACTCACTAAACCACTTTAGATGTTGCATTTTAAAAGCACTCCAATCACTTCAAACTCACTGGTATCCCCTCCTCTTAATATAAGTATTAAGGTCGTCAGCCCATAACTCGTGGAAGTACACAGACCAACGATAGAGCGGGTCACAACACTTCGTTCACCAGCGTATACAAACAGGCTGATAGAAATGGGACAATGCATCATGTATTAACGACACATTGGAGATGATTTACTTTTAACTAACCGATTCCCTCAGCCACTCTGCAAACTGGTTCTGCCTAATGAATATCACTTCAACTCAAGGATAATTTGCTGAATCCGCAGCATTAGCCGAGTCGCTTTACCAGTGGGCATTATTCATTTGACGTCTTGACATACCCAGAATCTATTGTATTAACATCGCCAGTTGGTGATACTAAGTGTGGGTTCGATGCACACGTCGAAAGAATCAAGCCGAATTCTCAGTTAACCTCATCCTCGGAAGCAGTATGATAGAGAAGAACAAAAGTTGACCTTGCGCAGCCGTCTTCGTTCGGCTGAAAAATGCATTTAAGATGTTCTACAGAACTTATTTCTGTCAGTTGGTCATCCCCTTATACCTTTCTGGCACTTTTCCCATTTATGCTTTTTCTATCCGTTATCATTCCCAATCCATTTTGCTGAAGTCTGTTACACTTTGTTGTTCTTGCTTCCTAACTCATTTAACATCCAACTCCATAAATGCAAACATTAACAGCCTTCCGCAATCGATAACCGTCTTCTGAGAATTTTAAATCCTATACTCATATCGCTGCGCATTGTATATATCATTCCATTATTACGCTGATTCGCAAAGAGTTAATGAATTGATTTGTGGGGACAAGTTTTTATATTATTTTTCTCTCAACGTTAGGTAATAAAGTCGATTCCTGCTGTGATTAATACATGCAGCGAAACAATCATAATTTGTGGTACTTGAGGGTATCATGCTTTAATAAAATGACAGTTGCAGCTGAAAAACAATGAGGAGCTACCAGTTATGCTAGTTTCAGTAAACTAAATAGTTTGTCCCTGTTTTTATTTTGTTTTCAAACAAAAAATTCCTTTGCTGAACTTTGAGATGACATACATTGTAAATGTTCTCAGTCATAATGACATAACAAAAACAAAAGTTGACAGATTCGTTACTCCTTTCAGTCTGTGGATTCTAGGGCGGGGCCTTTAAAATTAGCCATGAAGGAATTTTTCACAGCCATTTCGGACATTTCTACTTAATCTCAGTTCTCAACATATCGTCGAACCGTTTCACTTTTTATTACTCTTTCATCGTTCTCATTGTGCGAATAAAATTATACCAAGATACTTTGGCGATTATTTGAAACTGCTTCGTGTTTCTACGTCGTCGCAATTCCTTTGTGGTGTTAAATCAGTTGGGAATAAAACGAATAGAATACATCAAAAATTGAAGGGAATTTTCAGGTAACATCTCACAGGATGGAGGGTTACAGTTCGAAAGCATAACATCATTGAACTGCATTCACTTGTGCTTACAAGTGGAAACATTCTTTCCCTACTCATTAACATGCTTGAAACTAGCACTACCATACATCTTAATGAATGGGTGCGTTCATGTAACAGGAAACCTGGCTCATGAAGACTATGAAGTCGGAGTCGTCCAAATTGAAAATTTCAAGTGTTATCGTGTGGATCACCCCTTGTGTTGAAGAAGACGTGGGGGAGGCGTTATCATTCACATTACTAGCTCATCCATACACGTTTTGTTTACTTATTCGGGTGTTTATGTGCGCTGCCTAATTATTGAGTGATTTTTATTCAGTTGTGGCGTATAATCTTTAATTATCTCTCAGTTGTCCTGCCAATGAGCTTGGTAATTTTTTTGATGGTTTTTCACTGGCTCTTTTGGACGTTCTCGACAAATTATTGTGTACTGTTTACGATGATTTCAAACGATCTGACAACCCGATTCTGAATACCCTCGGCCTGCACAACATTGTGACCTTTCCAACACGTCTGGATGTACATCTAGATTTAGCCCTCCTTAATAAAACGTAATTGTTCGCAGTCCACAAGTTCGCACTATTTGGTACACTTGACCACTCTGTTGTGAAGCTCTGTCTCACGGCTTACAGCTTGACACGTCCAGGCTGTTTATTTGCTATGGAAATCGCAAGATCAGAAGTCGTTGATCTCTACCTGACAATTACAATTAGTTCAGGGAAGTGTTATCTTCATCCGATTTGAACTAGTTTGTTAATGACGACCCATCCATTTGTCGTGATCAGTTGACGAGCTACGTAAAGTTCCTCTTCGATATTTGCTGCTCTTGGGAGATAATATTGACTCATGGGCACGGGTTTTCCTTCCCGAGCCACAAAGGACTCCGAAGGAAAAGAAAAACAGTTTGTAAACCAAAAGATTATCCATCTAGATTGAATATCACCCACAACTGATAGCAGCTGTCGCATTCCCCTTCCGAACAGCAGAAGCACTAGACTCGAGTTTCACTCTCATTAGAGCCCGTCAGTCGTGTATATCGTTGCCACGGCCGGGACTAGAACTCCGGAGGCAACCATGTTTACCACTGCACCATTGACCTCATGTTAGGCACGACCGAATTATCATATGTGAACGCCCAACCACTTTCGCTTGTGAGTAATGATCAGGTTGCCCGATCGTCTCGAAGCGGGTACACAGTAACTGTCCTGTTAACTCCAATCGATGACCTCTCGACTGGGACTTCTTTCCAAGTTGAAATCACAGAAATCATTAACTTGTTGAGCAGTATTTTGATTACTGATGAGTAGTAGGGGATTCGGTTTTCACATAGATTGAACATCACCCACAATTGATCGCAACTGTCGCATTCCCATAGACTTTCCAGTCGGCCCCTAACAAACAAACCGCCAAATTCTGCCCGATCTCCTGTAATCTATAGTGCTGAATGTTTTCGAAAAACTCATTCTTACCTGGGTAAAAGATCACGTCAACATCGTGGATTCGAACCAGTTGGTCTATTCTCACTCAGTCCCGAATGCGCTTGCTCACATAGTTCATTCGATCCTGCCACCGCTTGATGCAAAATCAAGAACCGTTCGCACATTTTTTCTCGACTACAGCGATGCTTTTGGAGCGAAGCTACTTCAAATTCTCAAGGACTCCGGAATTCAAGCTTCAACTGCCGAGCATTTGCATGGTTACTATACAAACGGAAACTGGTTTGTCCACTTTGGTGGTCAAGCGTCATCGCCACTCATCACTGGATCTGGTGTTCTACAGGAGGAAATCTTCTCCGCTTTTTACTCTCGCTTTATAGTGTGACCGTGCCGGTAGACAATCACACATTTATAATCAAATATGCAGATGAGGTGGTGTTCAGTGACAAGCATCGGACCAGTATCTTTTCTGTCGCCCTACTGGACAGTTCATCCGGGCTACCAGTTTGATCTGAGTTTCATAGTTTGTCTCTTAACACGTCCGAACATGTTGAAGTTTTGTTTCCGTTCATGAAGAGCAACAAATATGAGGGGCTGTCTAATGCTAGCTCCAACCTTTACATAACTAAGTAGTCTTTACCTCAATTGCCTTTTGTCAAATGCCTGGGGATTAGTTTGAGCAACAACATATTATGATCTCTTTATGTTAATGAAGTTTTCATCAAAGTCGGGAGGCTTTCTTTCCATGTCGGGTGCTTAACTTCTGTCCCTATTCTCCAATAATTGGTTATTAATGTTTGCGTTCTTCCCCATTTGATGTATTGCTCATCTGTTGTTTTTCCTGGTTTGTTGTCGAATGACGTTGCACTATTTGTCAGATCCCTAAAGCAACTGTGTTGTTGTAATGACATCCTCCGTAAACAATTCGTTGATTTCACTGTTTTTCATCACTTCAAAATGTGCAAACAGTTTTTAACAAAAATCCTATCAGACGCAACCCACCCTTTGTATTCGGATCCCCCCAAGTGTGTATGCACATTCTCCAATAGATCCTATACAAACACTTGTCTACACGTATCCCGTCTTATGACTTGTATTTTAATCCTTATTTAGCCCGCTTTCTATATAAACTCAAAATTTTCATTCCTGAATTCACCTCAAAAGTGAATCAATACTTATTTTTCATAGTTGTTCCTGTCCGCAGCCGCTCTGCTTGGCCTGTTCTTCAGTACCACAGTTGTACCATTAATTCTGTGACCACGCGCATTCATTAATGTCCTTCGTTCGCTGAAGATATGAGTATGTGATAACGTTGTACATTCACCTCCGATGGTGTATGAAGTGCTTCACTGGCTCGACTTGACCATACTTCATTTTCGATGAACTGAAACCAATCCATTGCGAAGAATAATAACCTGTTTCACAACCCTTCAACCCGCGAGCATTAAAAATATAGTGTATCGATGGTGAATGTAACTTTCTAAGACTCCAATCAACCTTACACAATCTATAGACAATCAAGCAGGAATAACACAAACGATGGATTGCTTAAAGAAGAATCGGTGGACAAATTTACTACAAATAAACCTCCAGGTGTACAACTCCGTTTTAAACCCTCATACGAAACCAAGTACACAGGCTCGTTGCCTGTGTCTGACGAAGTAGACAACTTTTATTGAAAACTTCCAATGATGAGCTACTGAGAGTCGTGGGACTTAGGACGATCTACTGCATAGAATGGTTGATTGCAGTCAGTTAATTTTCCATAAACTACAGTCATCTTACAGGATGCTCTACTCTAACGTACACACTTATTCGCACCTCTGGTCAACCAGAATTAGATCCCCTGTGCTTGTTCAACATGGAACAATCGGAAGATTATTATCTTAAACGTGTTTCAGATAGCGGACTACGACGTAAAAAGCATGTACTTTTGATTGACGTTTTCCCGCTCACTCTGTGGTCACAACAGATTCGGTTGGAACACTCAAGATTTATGCTCGATCAGAACATGCACCTGTCAACAGGAGCTACGGCCAATTTAGGCATCTGCTCCTGGCACTCTTACAGGTTACCAGATGTGTATATCACTGCTCCGTCTCACTTTTCTCGACTGTCTGTGAATATTCATACTTATCTGATGTTTAAGCATTTTGTCGCAGTGTTTAATTGCTCAATTCTTCCATATCGCATGCCGTTATTTTACTGCTTATTAATTTTATTTCCTACACTCGAGACCGTTTTTAATTCAGTGCAAACTATTCTAACATTGAAGCATTTAACCTTTCACTATTCTACACAAAACCAAGAAGCTAGAAACCCATGACTTGCAGCAGACTGAGAGTTCATTTAAAAGGACCAGTGTATATAATCTAAACACGGTATAAACGTGTTCGATTGATTTTCCTAGGCACTAGTGGTTATGGCTCTTGGTGATACACCCTAACTTGTCTGAAAGCTACTATCCCATGTTGAAATAACAAATGCGTGTAACCGGTTTTTGTGTCGGATTGCTGAAAATGTGTTGAGCATGCAACCCTGAACTCGCTGATACGAATTAAACCCAGGATCAAGACAGTAATTCATTGTAAGCCCACACTCAAACAAAAATGCTCAATGTTCCACTAGGTGATGATAAAGACAGGGGAAGAGATTCAAAGTCTCAGATGACGATCCACTCTTTTTCATTCGTTAAACAAATGTTCAGGGAAGCCATCGAAGAAGTTAAGGAAAGAATTCTTGTTAAACTCGGTGTAACATTTTCCAACGAAAGCGTGGTATCCTACCTTGCATCCAACTAGAATAAATTTGTGCGCAATTTTTCAAATGATTCCTTGAGTAAAACACAAAAAGAAGCCTTGTCGGCAGGTCTGAAATTTTGTACCTCACCATCACACCGTTTTGAAGATAAAGCTCAATATGAATACTTATTTACTTAATTAAAACAGTTAAAATCGATGTCAACAGAGGTTCTTATATAGTTCGAGGCAAAAATGATAAACCTAGTTTACAAGTACCGAGAAACACTTATCAAACAATACGGTCTACTGACGAGAAATCACTCATGTGTAGTTAAAAGTTTACGAAAACATCCGAACATTATCGGTCTACTTCCTATTAAGGTCTCGGGCGTGATCATTCGTAATCGATAAGATAATTGTCCTCAGATGGATCTTATGTTATCAGACTGCAAAAGTTTCGGATTGATCCGAACAAAAAGGGTTTAGTTCAGTGTGTATCGCCAACTGTTTATAGGACATTAAAAAGGACAATGACTCAATTAATTCAAACACCTATCACGAATTAGCTCCCATATGGATGTAACCATCGCGTATGTACTGTCTCCCAAATATATACAAACATCTCATCCCACTGAGACCTATATTATAAATGACAAATTCTACTTATCATGGTTTGGCGAAATTGCTGGTAAAAGTTGTAGAGTTGATCAAGTTTCACTTGCATAAACATTTTCGTAAGGACACACTTAAATTTACTGAGAGCATACGCGATATGAATGCTGCTTATGGGATAATGGTTCCTTCTGACGTACAATAATTGTCCACGAACATACCCTTGGCAGAAAGGATTTATATTACTCAAGACTGGGTGCTAGAGAACCAGTTGAAGCGCGATCTACCTATATAGCATGTATATAAGCTATTCTGCCTATGCACCAGTGATGTACAGTTTTTATTCAACGGAGAGTTTTATGACCAAATAGATGGCGCAGCCAAGAGTCACACGCATGATCCGTAGTAAACGAGATATTTTGGCTCCTCATGAAAAAAAATACAACATATTGTCAGTTCGGCATGTCTGTGTAAAGAATATGCGGATGGCAGAGTTGTACTATGTAAGTCGCGCGATCAAATAGAGACAATGAGCACACATCGTAGCAACCTACACCACAACACCAAATTTACCATTGAACTGGAGGAGAAAAATTCGACATCATTTATGGATGATAGATTCGCAAAATGTGAAAGTAGATTACTCACGAGAAAAATTTACCGAAAGAGGGCGTGGACTAGTCAGTTGGTGCACTTTAAAAACCTTGTATCAATCGTATACAAAAGCTGTCTACTCCGAACAGTATGCCACAGAATTTATCAAACAGATTCTCATCTAAAATGGATACACAATTCGTCTAATCTATAAACATTCTATACCACACGGCCCCCGACCAGCCCTCGAAACAGTATCGCGTTAATTTATGTTCATATCTCTACAACACAAAGAATAAGATGTAGCAGTCTTCATGAGGAGAAGAATGAAAACAGTATTACAACGTAAGTATACGTCGGCCAAACTCATTATGCTACACCGAACAACTCGTATGTCATCAACTCCCGGAAAAGATCGGGTACCCACACTCGCCAACCCAAACATTATGTATGAATTTACCTGTGCTAGCAATTTGCAGCACACTGACCGCACGGTGAGGACATTCCATACTCGGATCTCAGAACACATCCCCAAATGGCTTCTGAGTGTCAAAAGCGGGACAGCAAAGTGTGCAATTACGGAACATCTACAAGAATCTGGCCATCGTGTTGTATGTCAGAAAGTAAACAAACAAGCTCTAGCTTTCGCCGAAACGCTTGCAATACACCGTATGAAACCACCATTATATTTTAAAAATTAGATGCTTTTAAATCTGTCGCCACCTTATGTTACATCGATTGAATAGTCTTTCTAAGCTTATTTCTTTATCCTTATTCTTCGTTTCCAGCTTAAACTTCACGTTTTCCATCCAGTGACTAGTGTATATCGATTGCTTGTATATCCTGTTCATTGAAGGTTGTTCAATTACTCAAAGCATGGGTTCTTAACTACAAACTGCTATGTCTTGCCATTTCTTCCTCCGTGTTCTGCGTCCGTATGTCATGTAACACATCCGATTGTTGACTGAATAATCATGGGTAGCTCTAAAGTTTTAGTCGTACGCGCCCACATGACCAAATGTTTGTACATCAGTTCGCGTATGTAGCTGAAAAGTGCTAACGAACTGATACTTAATCATACATGTTACATGACGATCTTGGCGTTTTTCAAATTTGTTCGAGAGCAACATTGTTTCAAATATTTCGTCTGTCAGCTTACGACGTGTGCAGTCACTGGATTGTAAGTCTTTGATGGAACAACGGAATATGTCTAAAACACTAATCCCTATTTTGGATTCTTTGGTTTTGCGCTTCCAAACCGGAAGTCACTAACTGAGGAATGGATGTTAAACATGAGTAGATTCGTTATTAAGTCATGGTTATAATCCTAAAGCCGATAAGCTTTCCACGAACCTCAGTTGGGCAAGTGTTTACAACAGGGAAGACTGGTGGGAACCGCGCAGTTAACCTATGTTGGGCTAACATTGCGAGAATCAAGCAGGCTGTCAGGAGTATTTTGAAACGAATACGTTTGAAGTTAGAGTGAGAAAGCACATTCTGTGACTTACTAAGCGAAAAGACTGATAGCCCGAACTTATATTTCAGCGACGCATCATGGTCCTCAAACACAATCTATTGTTGGGAGGAAATAGACATGAATCCTAGTTTACAGCACTGCAACTATGAGTCAGACGTTACATACATGGTGTAGATGTGTATCGTTTTGGAGAGAAAGTGCTTGATCTGACTGTTCTAATTGCTTGAACAAGCTGCAAAGAGAGGTTTCATGTAAAGATGAAGAGGGTTGATTTTATAATGATTTTCATGACGAAATTACATCGACGCAATCCATGAACAACCAACCAACTTTCGTGCGTAGCCGGGTACAGTCAAAGTATTCTGAATGATGACAGATAAATGGGTCGAGTTCATAGAACCAGCGTGCATCTCAATTAATATGAAAACGAATTTGGTATCCACTTGTACCTCTGCTACTCAGATAACCCGTACTTCCATATGCCTCGGTTGTCGGAATATGTGTTTCGCACGGAGGTGATGTTGGTATACTAGGCAACTTTTATATCTCATGAAATAAACACCATGGGTCGAAGTTACGTCTCTTTCGAATGCACTCCCAAGTGAACAAAAATGCGTTTATAACTCACGGCTATGTGCGTCATACTTTCATAGCACTGGTCGATGAAC
>JTDE01000081.1:151691-228002 GCA_014338405.1 Paragonimus skrjabini miyazakii
GCATAATAGATCGCAACTGTCGCATACCCACAGACGTTCCAATCGGACCCCATGTATTCGCAAGTCCGTTTGAAAGGTTTCATTTGTATGTATTTTTATGCATTATAGACTGATTCTGGCCCTGAAGTTTTTTCTTGAATATGCAGTAATATGTGGGATAAGTTTCACTTGAGATACATATGTGTCAAAGTAGCTCCGTAGTTGAAAATGTAAACATATTGTCCTGCCCTGCTGAGTGAATGTAACCACCGGGCTGTTATAAGTGACTGCTACTCATTGGTCCTGACTTATGACTTCCCCATTGTTTTTTTGGTGAGTCAGACGTAAGCAGTTGATTGGTTTCTCGACTATGCATAGAGGAGCCTTGGTTTAGAATGATTGATAGTCATCCTTCACTCAAATCTCATACGTGTCACCCAGTGTTTAACATGGACTGTTCAAATAGTTTGGAAATGAAGTCTGGTCCAAACTAGTTTGGACAGTAGCAGAGGTAGATTTTATGCATCGTCTATTGAGATGGTCATATCCGGTAATGGGCGACTGTTTGAAAAACAGAGGAGTCACACTATGGAAGTGTGACAAGCTAAACATTTATTCAAAGTCCACTAAGAAGCGTACCTCCTGTATCCTAGCTGTGGAACCGTGAAAATTACCCTCGTTCAGCTGTGAAATGCTTAGTGTGACTGAAAAGAGTGTTATGTGGAAGTTAGGCTTAGAACGTCACAGCATTTATTTTAGCTGACCACACCTCAACACGGTGAAACCTGCCAAACGATGACCCAGGTATGCGACACAATTGCAAACTCTTTCTGGAATGTTGTTGCTGTTATATATATATATATATATATATATATATAAATATGTATCGTAACGGCGTGAAGTATTTCAGAAGCCAAATAACACAACCGTGAATTTATTTGAAACCAGCGTGGTTACAGGAAGTGTAACGCATAGTAACTTGAAAGTTGTATGAAGCAAAACTAAACCGGTAACATCCACATTAAGAGGGTGAATTCTTCTTGACTCTAAATAGAGCTTTCCGCATTGTTTACTGATCATACTCGAACTGATATCCATGTGTGTGACCAATAACCGATGGCTGCTTCAATGCATTGAGGCTGCTACTATTCACAGATGGCATCATCCCCCTGCCAACAGAATTATATGGTCATCAGTGTAAAACTGCCCTGGTGAATGAACAAATTTAATGCTCATGTGTGGTCTGGTATTTGTTTTCATCAACCCTGTTAGATGGATATCAACACTGTTGTATGTATGTGATGAGATGCAGCTGAAGTAGTCAAGCTATAAGTCGTGCGGTCTGAGATGTTCATAGACCTAGTGGTTAAGCGAATAATGATAGCCGAGTTGTGGTAACGTGTTTGGCGCTTTGAACTTTGGTCAAGCAGTCGCCAGCAGATTAGTCCAGATATGGGAGAAGACGATCGTTGATTGCCGATTTGATGGTCGGCAGCATGAAATAATAAATGACTAATAAAAGACGGGTACCACAATGTAAAAACAGTGCTGTTTACTTACATCTGTGAGATTGTTAAAGTTACGTGCCCTGCTGTTTGAAATAAATTTCTGTGTACAAACAGATTATAACACTGTTGTCAGGCCAGCTTAACTCAGGTACAAAACTGCCGATTAATAACAAGTGTGATGATCCATGTTTGAAATCCTACCATCACAATCTGTATGAAATCTACTGCATAGTTGATTGACTATCACTTCCAGTTAACATAATAACCTGTGCCGCGAACGACAAGCGTAGGGCAGACTATAACAAGCAGAATCACCTAGTCTTTGCATTTCAACATCCCCGTTGTTTATCGAGCATATCCGATGCGTGTTTATTTAATCCGCTATAATGATGCATGAAAGCTTTTGTATGTACGGCAACACGGTTTTATGACAAAGGTGTGACATACTCAAAATAACCAGTCATCTCCGTTTATTGGACTCTTTTTCTATCATACTATCTCGAACGCTTTCAACCATCCATCAGCTGATTGAATTCGACCGTTATATACTTCCCAGCAAGAATGTGGCTTTACGGATCAACATATTTACCACCCCAATGACGGCTGAAGCGTTCTGGGACATTCACTCATGAACACTTGTTTAACTCGCCTTCAAAATATATTAGTGTAAATATTACTACTGACATGTTCGAAATATCGAAAGCTAATCAAACCTAACGTTATGTTTATTTTGTCTTGAGTTTCAAGTCTACTAGGTGCCTGGAAACGTGAGATTACACGATTATTAAGAGTTGAACTCAAACGTACAGTTAAACATAACATTATCGGGGGGAAATGACCTTGACTTGTGTGCATTACAGTTAGTTAGATAATTGGCACAACCCGTTTCCGATTAACTGCATTTGTTCTCACAGACATTATTGTTGTATACTGTGATGTTATGCGCCCAAACCCAAACATCATCATTTTTAAAGTATTTCATATTTCCTTCTTAAATCTACGATGCTTACTACAACAATCATTTTCTCATGCTTTCAATACCATCAGTGTTTGTGTGTTCCTCCGTTCTCAATTTGTATCAAGATATTTGATGTAGTTTTGAAAATCGTGATTGCCAGCCACATCAAAATGTTTCGTGTAAAACCCGACTAATGTCTAATTCAACCGTGATTCTATCCAATGTGCCGGTATGTCTTATTGAGATGGTATTTGACCTAGTTTTACAGCACTCTCAATATCTTCTGTATTTTTGACAATCTACGTCACTTCGCCAAAAAGGAGGCAAGAACTGATTTATACAGACAATTCACCCTGATTGCTTTCCATTCAATAGATGAGAAAGATTATCCAAAACATTCAGATGAAAGATGTCAGGTGAAGGGTGTAGAAATGCCAGCCTTTGCATCAATTGGATTTTGGCGAAACTAACGAGAAAATGTGCAGTTGGCCGATGATAAATAACCACAGCAGACTACAATTACGGTGCACTGTCTTTCCGAATACGAACACGCTGCATGGTTTTGTAGCAGTTCTTCGCTAATGCTCTTCATAGTTGTCTGGACAACTTAGTGATTGTTCATTGCACCTTCGGATGCTGTTCATTCGTCAGATTATTTATAACTGATGATGATCAAACATATGATCTGTAATGGGTGACTATTCTCTAGCCATTCGATTGTTTCTTCTATCAAATCCATTGTATCGGTTGGGTGGCATTGATAAGAATCTCTAGAGAATAGACTCGAATGGCCCTTTCATAGTTCAGGTAAGTTGTGCAGAAAAAGTAATCAGAAGGTCCATAATTTCTAAAGTGAACTGATGTCCCTTCGATCACATGCTATCGAGTTTTGTTTTATTCTCCCCGTTTTTATCCTTGTCTTAATCAAAACATTTTTGCTCTCACTAAGCTTGAGGTTAACATTGCGCAACTTTTTTTGTTGTATGACACCAGAAGGGTCATTATAGTTTACCTTACTCATAATGTACATTTCACCATATTGCACTAATCCCTTCTTTCCTTGTCCCGTTTCTACAATCTTTATTTGAAGAAATTTCCCATTATTCCACCATTAACGAGATGATGGCATTCTCACTGCACTTTTCCCAGCGGAACATTGAGTGTCACTTATCCAGGGGATATTTACCTTGATTGTGTTGATGAAACATTTAGATGTAGTAAACGATGTTTCCGTTAGATGTTATATTCGCAGGCTAAATGATAGCAACATATCGAAAATAAATAACAGGTTGAACCAGACTGTAACCAACCTCAATGAAGTGTTGTGAACATTCAGTATGTTCATCAATGATGTGTGTAATATTAATGTTATCATTTATTAATAACAATTTTTTCGGACGGGGAAACAATACTGCAAATATTAGAAATAAACTTACAGTTGAACCGTAGATTAATTGATAAAAACAAACTTATCGATTTTCCAATGCTTATCGGCAACAGGATGCAAAACTGGTCGTAAAATATGGATATTTATCTGGCACTGAATTAAAAATGATACATAATCATACATAGCTCTTCTTGTTACCTTACTAAAAAAGCGTTTAATAGGTTCATTTATCTTTTATTACAGTGAGAAAACACTGAGGTTTTCAATGAAATTCAGGAGCAAAATACTTGACGTCACATATAAAACTTTTGCTGTGTTTCAGCACAGCTATTCGAAATAGTAATTGTCGTAAGGTTTTGGTCGTTTGAAGTGAATACTGAGGGTGAATTTCGTCGTATTTTGTGAACGTATTGTCGTTTCAATCTCAGGTGCCTGTTGAAAAGCGCAAGTTGATTGAATCCAACATTTGAGAACACCAGTCAGCAAAAGGTTACAAAGACTCGTTGTCAACTACTCTTTATCACGATGAGGAGTACACACTGCACACACCTTTTGATGACTAAAACAAACTCGATAATGTTTGTCATAGAATTTACAAACACTTGAGTCAGGAGTTACAGCACCTGTGTTCTGAAAGAAGACACCAACTACTGTCCTTTACAACGCTTATAGAACGCTGATCCCGATGCCAATCATTTCCCAATGGCTACTAACTTGACGTAAACTTCACAACAATCACTTAGATCTTTTTAAGTAACCTTTGGCAGTCTTGAACAAAGGTGGTAGCTCATTTTTGTTACAAACGGGAAATATGTCTGCATGTTTCCTCGTACCAGTGTTGACAAAGTAAGGGGATTCAGGTGCTTCCCTTGGGAGTATCCCCCGATGGTTAGTGTCAACTATTTTTTCAACGATCATCTTTTGCCTCGTAACAAACATAAGTATACTGACCATCCGTTTAACCATGGTGAAAAATATTTTGTTTGGCATTTCCGTCACTTTAAGTGTTCCAATTTCCACCCAATCAGGCTGAGTCATCAGCGTCTTTGTTGTCTCTGGGGGGGGGCAAGACAGCCTAACTAAGAGTTCGCTCTACAGCGCCGCACACAAAACTGAATAGGTTATATGACCAACCATACAACAGCTGCTGCCATCATCTTTCCTGGCAGAAAACGAAGCGGTCATAGTAGATCAATTTTCACAACTTCCTGTTCAGCCCTATGACTAGATTTGGAGTACAGTACCAACTTTTGTAGAGATGAGGCGGCTGCGCCACTAAGTGACTTTCGTCACACTTTGAAAATATCCCGTCGTTCGCTGACCAAGAAATGTCCCATTAGTCTGGGTTATAAAAGATAAGTGACCGACCACATCATAGCCATTGTCTAACTATTTTGTGAAGAAATCTATTTTGCTGATCGTGCTTTGATCTGACACCACTGTGATATTGTTCGAACAATCAAAAACAGTCTACACGTTTTCCACCAACATTTGGGCATTTTTACTAAGTAGGCTAATGTTTAGATACATAAGGATGACCGACACATACAATACTCTATCCCAATTAGTTATCATTCCCGAAGCAACTAACTAACACATATTGATGATGACTGAGCAGTGACAGCAAAGTTTGGACACAGCAATAGGAGAAACCAGCTCAGATCCTATTACTTCACGAGTTGCAAATGTTGAACTTCAGATGTGTAGAAATTTATTTCGGAAAAATGTTTATCGCTGATAAGGCTGGTATACTTGAAACACAGTCCAGAATGCTCACAGTCTGATGAAAAACTTATCACAGAAGACTTGCTTACTGATGTTTAAAAAGCCGTGGAAAAGCCAAACGTGGCCTGCAAATGAAAGTACGATGCAAATTTTGACCAAATTATAAATGTACCTACAGTTGGCCCAATTTGTATTGAAGTAAACTTTTTGTAATTAGTCACTATAATAATCTTCTTTGACATTTTTTGCGTGGTTTGTTCTATAGGCGACAAGAACATTCCGTCAATGTTGGGATATCTGTAGAGCAAACAGTCCATATTGAACAGCAAGCAAAAAAGGGTACAACTTTCACTGAAGTCCCGAGTAATCAGGAGATTTGAACAAACGCCAATGAGAAATGGTTGGGAAGTGTCATCAAAACAGATTGCTTACACAACTGATTTTGTCCATGACCTTCTTTCTGCTTTAAGACCTACCAGTATTGAGCGCAGAAACATGATGAAGTTCGGACTCAATCGCGGGACGAAACGTCTGTTGCCAGCAGCTGGTGGCTTCTTCGCCCGTTATCTCCGCACAAACGTATTAACACAATCTTTAATCAAGCCGTATCGGATGCGCGACATCTAATCATTGTTTGTTGAAAGGTTGCTTCGTCGTTGAACTACTTGTTTCGTATCAACAATCGAGCTCAACTACTCATGTCCGGAGTACCCTACGAATAAGTTAATCTTGTCTTGTTATTTAATAATGTCGTATTAGGCTGCTGCGTACGTTTTATTCAATATCGTAATACTTCAAATGAAAATATCACCTGCTTTGAAAATGATGTATGCTTTACCGAACGATAAGGCCAATACAAATTATTTTTCGTTTTTATTGTTTTCTTCCAAAGACTGAAACACGGGCATCATTAAATAAGCAGATCCAACAGATTGAACAATAATGTTGTTTTCTATTTTAAAAAAACACTTCGCATCTGTTGTACACTAAGTCAACCAGTAGGAGTATGGAATATTTCATTGTAAATTTCAAGTGAATCGGGTAAAACACAAATAGGTTACATAACACCTGAAAACTTTTTCTTGGCTTGACAATAAGGACATGGGTATCTGATACTTGCACGCAATGCATGATGGTTCGGATCCAACAGAAAAGGAGAAAAAATGTCAGAGTAATTATTGCTTGTAAACTTTCTTAGATGTATTGAAGTGATTTCTCCCAAGATATGGTGAAATAGGCTAAAGGTTTTATATCGTCAGCTTGAGACTGTGCGGTCTGCCTTTCCATGTGACACCGTATACCAATATCTGGTACGGAGCGTAAGAGATTACAATCGTTCACACTTCTTACGACCAATTTGCTTGGAATTAACAGATGTTACAATAAACGTGCTGGTTAGCGTCAATAAGTATAGGAAATAACTGAACTGGCCACTATAATTAAGTGACAAAAGTTTTCCCAATCCTATTTTTGTACCTGAGTTGCATTTCGTGTTTAACGAGGGATCCCTGGCAGGCAAGCTCTTAGGCAATGAAAGTAACATGTTTGCAATTGCTCAATCTGAGCACCACTCACAATTAAATATTGATATGTTTAGATGGCATATTGTTTCGCCTAGTTATCAATGCTGCTGTCTTATGCCTTCACGCACGACAGTGCTATACTCAAACATGTTCAGAATATGTAGCACTGAGCAGCTCTTACACCAGTGAAACTCAAGCCCATTACACTTTTTGAAATTGGCCGGTTAACTAAGTCCAACAAAATTCTAAAACCATTTTGAACTCTGAATGGTGCTCGAATTGTTTATCTGTGTTTCAACTATGTATCAACAATTGTCGAAGGTTCCAACGCATTTCACCGTCAATTAGAGCACGCTTGTTTATAACTTGTGGTATATGCCCCTTCTACAACCCATACTTTCACATCAGGCTTCGATAAATTATAGGTTCAATCGTCCAACCAAGTTAAGTGTGCTCCACCCAAACTGGGCATGAGGCCACCCAACCAAATATTTTATTACTTTGGTCATATCAGTATTAACCGAAATCCGTAAGTCTGTGTGTACAATGCTCAATGAAGATGTAGCTGAACTGTATTAGGTTTTAGCCAACTTCGATTACAATCCCAAATCACCGCTTCTTAACAAACAAATAGTGAACAATCGATGACATTTCTCCCCTGTTCCACCTCAAGCAGTTTGCCATCATACACTTTGTTACGTCACGTGCAGACTACGCTGTCTCAAGCTGTTTAAACTAGCAGACGGTGGGAGCATTCTAAGAGCTGAGACCTGAACCTATAAACAGGTGTTCGGTAGATGATCTAGTAAACTTTAGAAAAACGAAGTTAAACTTTAAAATCTTAGCGTCTTGGCAACTAGAAACCCAGTGAAGTCAATTATTTAAATTGTTCTGTGCTAAACACCTTTCTAAGTTTAATAAAGAAACAATTTGAGCCACGTGAAAGCCAGCATGTTTATTGTATATTGATCAGAAGTTGAAATTCATCTCATCTCTTGTAGTGAGGCTAACTGACTGTTTCTGAGAAAACTAACAAAAGTAAATGAGACGAGCGCAGTCGATTTTCATTTATTTGGATTAAAAAATTACCTCCGTCACATGTGTCTGACTAGCAGTTGCATACGACTCTATGGTTATCTAGATGGATTTGTATCAATTCCTAATTTTCGTAGTTACTGAAATATGTTTAAAAGAGGGATATCTGATGATTCAACGCTTCTTTTCCTAAAACTAGCACACTGTTTTTCCAAATATAAAAACCATTTTGATACAGACCAAGTGTATTTTACTATTCATAATTCAAATATACTTAAGTGTAGTTACGCAGACACTTGTTTCTGAGATTATGCTAAACTGTGAACAGTTCAGTTGTCTTAAAATGTTGAATTGAAGTGCCTTGATAGCCAAACATGCATTTCTTGACGCTTATTTGTACGTACCTTACCACATTTGACAAATAAAGGTAGAAATCAATACATGACTGCCGGTTAGGTGAAAATAGAAGGACGATTGCCTCATGAAACTTGACTCGCGTCGTAATCAGATATCTACAGTAATATGTTCATGGATGTAGTTAATATGGCATCACAAATTTCAGGTTGAACATCACCCACAATTGATCGCAGCTGTCGTATTCCCATAGACTTTCCAGTCGACCCCTTCCTACAAGAAGCACTAGACTTGAGTTTCGCTCTCATTGGAGCTCGTCAGTCGTCCATATCATCGCCACTGCCGGGACTTGAACCACGGACACGCTGTTCATGAGGCAACCGTGTTCACTACTGCACCATTCACCTCAGGTTAGGCACGCTCAACCACTTTCACTTGTGAGTAGTGATCAGGTTGCCCGATCGTCTTGAAATGGAAACACAGTAACTGTCCTGTTAACTCAAATAGATAACCCCGTGATTAGGACTTCCTAGACGCAAAGTTATGGTGGGTGTCCGACTCGTTACAAACTTTCAAAACCGCTTCGTAAGCTGATGTTTTTGGTAAGCAATTAATGGAAAGGCAAGGTTTATTCAACGTCACCATTTTACAACCAAGTAAAATTGGAGAAGCTTTAAAGCAAAGAAAGTATATCGACTCGAAACGAAGATCACACAATGACTATTATCAAAGGAGCCACTTATTACCGTTTTCGGATTATGGAACGAAACCAATTGTTATTGTAGTCCAACACAAGGCGATGTGACTATTAGGATTTATGCACAAGTGACCCAGCAAAACCAAAATTCCTTTGTACACTAAGTGCGAAATGGTCAACTTCGTTTCATTATTGGAGAACAGTCAAAATTACCACACCATACTTCACATTACATGTGAAATCATCATTTTTAACTCCGAGTCATGTGGCGTTTCTTTTAGGTCGAAAGATTAAATAAGTGGCGAAATAAAAGCTACTTCGTAGTGAAATGTGTACATTCCCCAAGTAACTCACAATGAACGACTCCATAACCGGTGACAAATCTACCAAACCGGCTGCTGAGAAACTCAAAACGAAACTAATCACAAAATCACGGGGTACAAATCTGCATGAAGCTGCACTGTCTGATGGTTAGCAGGCTTTGGATTTTTGATTAAAACACATTGTGTTCACCAGTACCCCATCACTACCTGAAGTATCGACAGGCAAAATTTAGAAATTTTACAATTGATAACTAACAGATGGGAGCTAAACGTTGTCAAAAACATTTGCTCACTTTTAAACCACAAAGGAGAAAAACTGAAACAGAGGCATTATTTGCTATTTATTGAGTTATATTAAGAAGGAAACAGCTTTGTTCATCCAGTATACTCAATGTCGTGAAATTGTGCCAAATATATAAAAGCCGAAGGTGATTTATAACGTTATTGATAAAATCTACAAAAGGTTTTCATGAGTTGACACCCTAAGCTGTTCTCGGAAAGAATCATGACTAGACCTCGCTAAAATCCGTCGTTTACTTTAAGAAATTGCAGTAAACACGCGTTTTCTAACACAATAAGAAACGTTGGTGTCAATATGTCCTGCGGAGATTTACCATCAAGTGTGACCAAAATATAAAAGCGAAAGCGAAAACATATATTTCCAAATTAACTATTTTATGGTAACTATTCAGAAATAAACTCACTAGGTTGAGTTACCACATGTACTTTAACGTGTGCACACATTATTCTGTCGATTCTCTTTTCTGGGAAGTCATTGAATACATATGACACCATATGCTGTTTGCTAAAATCGTGTGAGCATTCGTTTTCCAGCTAAAGTTATTGAGCCGGAACCCTTGAATTGAATAAATTGGTGTCCAATACAAATCAGTGTTAAACACTCACATACATACGTGATCGACCTTGAATCAGAGTAGATGGTTTTCTGACTCGACTCAATCTGTGCAGTCTTAAACTAAAGACTGATCACTCTCAATACAAAAATCCAGCTCGAAAAACAATTTAACTCCAATGAAAATTTTTTGTAGTGCTGCTCCTGGATATATAACATCTGCCTATTCGCACTTGTTCAAATTGCAGTAAGTTAAACTCAATATGCAACTTACAAACAAAGTTATGAAGTATGTAACCTGGTCTTGCTACTTCAGAATTTTTCTATGCGTACATTTAGTAATTACAGATAATGGCACAGCTTAATATGTGCTAATCCTCTGCTTTGACTTTCGTTCATGGCTTGCTTTACCTTACAAGATTATCAGTGCTCTCCAGACAACCAGTTATGGACAGTTAACAGCTTTAATTCTACAACTGACAAACATATGCATTAATGATGAGCTTTAACCAGAGCAGAACTTCAGTTCAAAGGTTGGCTGGAAAATCTGCCTGAATGCAAAAGCTGAGATCAAGTATGGTTGATGTCCGACTCGAAATTAACAGAGTTGAAAAATCGCGTACTGATTAATTATGAGGTTAAAATAGACACTTGATTTACTAAGAGAGTAAGTTACAGAAAAGTCAATTCTATTGGCAGTAACCTTGTCAACTATACCCAACATTCACAAGCAACTTAAATTTTGTTACAACGCTATTTATAGGTAATGACCCCATTATGTTTCTTTCATAAAGAACGCTCGTATCGTTTAGTATACCATATTTTCTCAATGAATATACTCGCTTAGATGTTATAGTTTAGTCATCTCTAATTTATCGAGGGCTTGCACAATAGCCTGACTTGGACACTCCGGTCGATTTGACTGTCTATTCTCATGTAGCTAATCAGATACTTGAAAAAAGTCACATTCACTGTCTAGTTTGGTCTGTAACACAAACTGCTGACAATCTGTCAACCTGCACCATCTTACTTATCACTACCAGCAGACTTGACCTTTAGTCTGAAAAGTTACCGTGGTACGTCCGTTTGATGCAATAGTTTCTAATACCCGTACCATTTCTTACATACGTTACGTCCATCCCTTTCATAGGGGCAGGACTGAGAAGAACTGTATCGAAACCAGAGAAGGTGAACCAAAGTTAGTATGTAAAGCATGGACTTGAAGTGGTGTGAACTGTTATCGTACAAATGGTAACTTAGTCTAGAGTGAACGGCTGAATTAATTGCTGCTATTTTCAGTCTGGAACGCTACTACTCAGCAGTGTCTTCTGATACCTAAGCAGCAGCAACAAAACCGTAGTCCCCTAGTCATTGGTGCACGACTGAGATGTATGTGAACTACTACGCATAGTTTGTAGTCAACACTTACATCGCCCGGTCTGAACTCGATCTTCATTTCCAAAGACTTTGCCTGGGCTGAATAAACAGTAGGTCAGCTGTAACGCAAACGCTTCTATTCGGTGTTTGCTTAGGGTTTTTTTACCTCGGGTTGACGGTATTCCATCACATGAATAATTATTTTAAAACAACACTAAATATTATGTGTTAATAACATGTAGCCAACAGATAGAACCTCAATGTAAAATACTCAGTTCTAAGTTACTCCTTATTTACATTTCATGTTCTTTGTTTCTGTCTTCTTTGGTCAATTTTCAAAACCTTTTAATTTGACATTTTCATAAAAATAGTAACCTTTGCTTGGTTAACAACACGTTCAGTGAAGCAAATGCTATCGTTGTTACTCTCTTTGCCTATAACAATTTCGTCAGTTTAAAGAAATGTGTACCCCAGAAGTGTTTACTGTACTACATTAGATAACATCTACCAAATTCTATTTGTCGTTTCAGATTACTCTACTGTTAAGCCCGTTACACAGTAATCTCAAGCACATTCGGTTCACGCCGACGCAAGTTCGGATATCAGATGGGACGGATCCACTGTTCACACAGAAATACAACGATCACCGTAGTTCAGGATTGTATGCAGGCAGCAGAATTTCTAACAGGTAAATCAAACTACTAAACTATGACAGGCAATGTGGGACTAGGCATAGACGGTTTCGAGTTTCAGCTTTTTGGACGAAACAGTGTAAAAACTCTGATTGAATCACATTATGAATCGACCAGTCAGCACATAGTTTACGGTTATGAACCGCTTCACACATTAAGTAACTATGGGGTTCTTAATAATACAGTTAGCTAGTAGAAGTTCTTAAGTTCCCAGAAGGGGCAGGTTTACACCAGACTGTTTCCGAAGTCATAATGCAGGCCACAGTCGGTAGATTAGGGTAGCTTCGCCAAAAACCACAAAACTTGTGGGATGGAATAGTTTAACAGAATTTCAAATACGCAGTACAAACAGATGACGTATCAAGTGGTCAAAACCCACTTAGAAACTGAAAACATTAGTTGTCCCGATATTTTCGGCTCATGCATCCGTTTAAGCGAATGTTTCTTCATTTTGGCCATCACGGACTACCGGGTTCTGCCTATATAACTTTCACAACTCATACATATATAAATATCGATAAATGTAACGAAGTGGCACCTAAAGGTCCACCTACTTTGATTGGCACTAATGGTGGTTTCCGGATAGGAACGAACATACATAAATCAACAGTATTAATTATTCATCCAATTAGTCTTATTAACCCGTATATTGTTCCCCGTCAAAGTTAATCACGTTTCAAAAATAGCTTTGTGTAGACTTTCTTCTCTTCTGCAAGGATCACGAGTTTGAATAGAAAGTTGTTTACGCTGTGCCGTTTGCCTAAACGATTATGGTTACCGGAAGGCTTCAACATGGACCTGATCATTTCCGGTTCTTTCGTACGAAAAACAAGCCAACATAAACCAAAGTGAAGAGCTCACGGTCACACCAACCATCTAGCAGATTCAGCGATTGGGAAAAATGATGACCGACGTTTCTCGCAAAAAACTATAACGTTTTTCCAAAACTATCGGTTAGATGAGATAACCCAATGTGATTCTTTTCAACCAGTTATCCGGTTAAATGTTAGTTTCTTCACCTTGTGAAGAATTCGGTAATGGCTGCTAAAGATCCATTTGGCCGAACAATAATTAATGAACTTTACTGGACAGAAAACTTATTGTTCACCGTGGGTAGCAGTTATTTGGTTTGAGATGTAATTTGTTTCCTTTTCTTTCAAGTTTGCATGAAACCATTCAATTTCTAATGTTTGCCTGAATGGGTGATGATGGTCTAACACTCGATCAACTGAGCAGTAATAACCCTCACAACGATTTTCCTTACAGTAGATTCAGTTACATCTTTTTTTTATTAGTCAGGTGGAGTTTTATTTCAACCATCACCGGTACACAACGGCGATATACGGTCTCTGAAAAGTAAAAAATGCCGTTCCTACTGTTCAATATAAGGTTCAAGTAGAGTCAGAAATCAGTGGCCCACAAACGCAAACACTTTAGGAATCAGTTGAAACACTAGCGATTTTGACTGATGTCTGAAAATACTAATCTGTTCAGTGTAAGCTATCACGTAGTTTACAAATTCAGTTTACAGTGTTCCCCGCCAGTTTTACATAATCGCTTGCAATGAATTTTAGAAATGTGTTTAACAAGCGTATGGTACTTTTAGCAAAATGACTTGAAATTAACTACCTAATCGTGGTCGATCCAATATTTGTTGTACATTTGTCGTAACTTATGTTTGCTTTTTACACCGTTCTATCAGGTGATGACCAAAAGAACTACAGTTCCGAATAGTTTTGTTGAACCATTCTCGGTTAAGCCATTAAATTCAATTCGGTTTCTATTGTTGTTGGATATCCTTGCGATTCATCATTCATTACCAGCAACCTCATCTCGAATTTCAAATAAATAAGGCTTGTGAGGAACTGATCACATTCAGTTATTTAGCACAACCCCTTCTGAGTAAGTTATCGTAACAAACTCATTTGGTTGAGCGTAAAATTCATATGTCAATTCGACGTGAACAAACCATTCTAGAATATCCTAGACACCCCTTGGGATATAGATTTAGAGACGGCTTTAGGCCGGCTGACGATCACAAGCATTTATGTTTTTACGAGTGATTCTGCAGAGATATACTAGCAGAAATAATCTAGTGACCAATAAACAGAAGTAACTCATATCTTTAATGACCATTATGACAGCAATTAACCTGTGATTTTCACAGACAAGAGCCTTCCCTTTTCAATTTCTCAAAATTGTAGTCTCTTCATTCTTCTAAGCACGTAATGAATATATTTCATTTTCTGTGCAGACCGACCTGTCTGCCTATTTCCACTGCTAATAAAGTCGTCACTGAAGACTCTTTTGCATTTTATTTGCTGCTTATGAGGAATATTTCAGTATTCTAGAAATAGACTTGAATTCTGTCTCATTCTTTTGTTGTTACTTAAAAGTGACGTTTATTTTGAAATGTTTTAATTTTTCCCTTGTGAAACAATATTAAACTCAGAAGATGATCGTAAAGATTATTCTTGTTTTAAAACAAAACATATGTGCGACAATTGTACTGAGAATTAATGTACGACAATATGTGTATTTTTAAGTTTTGTTTGAACATACCATCAAATCTAACGGGTACATTATTCAATAATTCAAACGCTGAAAAATAAATTAATTTTCTTGCAACAGTTTATATATTCAAATGATAAAATGTAGCCCAAAATGAGCTTCCGTTGATCTTCACAGAAATGTGAACATGTACATCATTTTTTGGACAAATGTGACAAAATAATTCCATTCATACCATTCGACTACAAGTGATCTAGTAAAAACTGTCTGAGCACGGCTCATAATCCGATTGAAAGTGAAAGACCTATATTTCACAGATCTATCGCGAAACCATGGTGTTCATCGACACCTGTGCACGAGGTTACCAAGATAAAATTTTGATCATGTTGACCGTGTGAGAGATAAAATTGGCAAACAAAGCAAAACATTTGGGATTATTCGTTTAACATTAGACAGAAACATCACCGCGCTTTTCCACGAAATAAAACTGTCCATACTACCCTATGATCAGGCAATTTATTGAATTCTCCAAACTCCTTCAATCTTTCGCACAAATTGAGCAAGAATAGGGGACTAGCTGAAGACTGACACATCCGTTTTTTTGTCAGAGAGTAAATAAATCGTCCTTTCCTCTTTGATGGTGGAGCTTCTTTGTAGATGACAGTATCATTCGTAGCGAGCCTCAGTTATGAATACTTAAGATACCTCCAAAAAGAAGGTCCCGGTTATATGAAAAAGATCACATCCAAAGCAATTGAAATATTTCACTACAATAAACTACGGCGTACCCGTTGAACGATTTCCATTGGTCGAGAGAGTGCACATTGTGAAATGCGCTGAAACTATAAGAATAGGTTGTGTTTCTGAACCCCGACCGGAGACAAAACAGACGCTTTTACTTTGCAAAGCAACACATCTTGCTCTGTATCAAAGCGTTAAGTATAAGGCGGCTAACTGGTTGATGACAAACGCTAATTGGCTTCGAATACAGAATACGGAAAGGTAGCTTTCGTAAAATACTGTTCAAGTGCAAAAGCCACTGTTCTTTTTCATTAATTAACGTCACATCAACATAATGTTATCAAAGGAAGACCCGAAAGACAAAGTAAATCATACTGCACAATTATGCAGACCTCCGCTTAATGTCAGCAAACTTTTGGAATTAGGGCCATACTGGCCTAGATGTTATGGGATACCGTGGTTACTTACCAAACTATCAGACTGTAGTGTTTCCTGTTAAGTAACTGCAAAGTTACATAACTTGAACTTCATTCACAACTGTTCAGATCTTTTGCATCCCCATAAATTCCCCTCTTAGACCTTTACGAAGAGGAGCACTAGGCTCGAGTTTTGTCCTTGTTGCACCTCATCAGTAATCTATAAACTTAACACGGTTGGGACCAGAACTGCGCACACGTTTTGATGAGCCAATCGTGTTGCCCAGTGCATCACTGACCTCACTCTAGATATGACCGGATTATCATATGTGAACGCCCAACCACTCTCCCGTGTTGTCTGATCGCCTCGAGAGGAGACACAGTAACTGTTCTACTGCCTCCAGTTGATGGCCCCAAAACTAGAATTTCGCTCCAAGTTGAAATCACAGAAATCATTAACTTACTGATCGACATTTTGATAATGTTCAATTTATACAACCAAAAGCCCCTAGAATTAAGCAAAGCCCACTTGTCACAGACGTTCTATGTGTTTGAGCACAGTATAAGTAAACGACCATGCGTTGGTGATTTTTTTGCTGTGGTCATTACTGTTGTTCTGTTTACAACAAAAGAAGTCGAATGCCTTGTAAAGAGACAATTATTTCAAAGCGAGAATTACTATAAAGTGCAGCTACTGTGTATGCTCCTGAGACAATTGAATAAGGGTGGATATCACTCGTAAGCAATTTTTGAATATTTGAAACAGTTCATTCCCTTCAGAAGTTTGAACAAAACAGTCAGAAAACGAAAACTGGTAGATGCAAGCATTTCGTATTGACTCATCAGTACCAAATTTACAATAACATGAAACGGTTTTTTTATATCGAACAGAGAGGGGGAAGGGTGGATAGTCAATCGGTGGGTTAAGAAAGGTCACTGAGTCCAGGGAAGGGTCAAGTGTACGAGCAACTGTTTCTGAACACACAGGGTCCGATTAAATCGATTGATTGCGACAGCTTCAGCAAACCGCAAGAATCTTGGATTCGAGTGACGTAATAGGATTCTGAATGCGCAAACTGGGTCGATAACGTGTCCAGTGGTCAAAACGTGTCTTGCGACCGCGGACGTTAGTTGCTTGTGTGTTTCAAATACATTGTCGTTCTTCTGTAATACAGAGTTCTCTACCCACTTAGGCAAATGTTCCTTCATTCTGGAGATCAAGCACCTCTCGGTTCTGCCTATGTAACTTTCTTTGCAGTTACATGTAAATTGGTAGACACAATGTGAGGTGGCACCGACAGCCTGATCTCCTTTGATTGAAGGGACAGGCATTTTCTGGGTCGGGGCTAGTACACAGAGTTCCGCTGCGTTAAATGTCTGTTTAATTGAATTCACTAATCGTTGAGTCGTTTGATGCATGTTATAATCACCTTTAAAAGGCAGTTCTATATAAACCTTCTTCTTCCTTACTGTAGCCAACTGTTTTGAAGGTGGTTTTGGTCTACTGTGCCTATCTATGAACCTTTTCGGATACCCGTTAGATTGTAGTACATATGTGATCAAGTCTAATTCCTTTGCAAAACTATCTTGTGTACAGATTCGTCTTGCTCGTGTGAATAATGTATTTACCAGTGCGCGTTTGTGACGGATCAGTGTGAAACTACTAAAGTTCAGGTATTGACGGGAGCATGTGGATTTCCTATAGATAGCTCTTTTAATAGAACCATCTTGCCGGCGGCATATGAGTATATCCAGAAACGGTAAACAATTATCAGCCTCAAATTCACATGTTACCTTCAGGTTTGGATGACTACTAATTAAACATCGAACTAGGTTATCTATTGTCTGTTTGAAACGACTGAATACTAGTGTATCATCAACATAGCGTTTGTAGTATGACAGATTTGCTATGTCTGCAGCTAACTCTTGCTCAATCTTTAACATAAAAAAGTCTGCTAAGATGGGCCCTAGTGGACTTCCCATGGCTACCCCATCTATTTGGCGGTAGCACCGATCAAGAAAACGGAAACTGACGTTTTCAGTGCACAGTAATAAAGTTTCCTTCAGAATACCACTAGATAAAGGTAGAGTAGTGTGGCTGGTTTCAATGAGCTCACAAATATAATCAATTGTCTCGTGTAGTGGGACATTCGTAAACAGTGACTGAACGTCTATGGAGCACACCAACTCATTAGCAAGATTGATGTTGTCCAAGTCACTGATCAACTCAAAAGAATCTTTAATAGAATAGGCCTGAAACTTTTGTTTTAATGGCGTTAGGATGGTGACTAACCAGCGTGCCAATTTATGATACGGAGAATTGGTCATCGCCAGAATAGGCCTAAGTGGCATTCCAGACTTGTGTGTCTTAGGGAGGCCATAGAGTTGGGGTGTCGATGACCCACTTGGCTTAAGGAATTTGTACGTCATGTCGTCAATTATACGTAGTTGTAGAAGAAGTTGGAGATGCCTTCCTATGCGACCTTCCATTTCGATGATATTATCTACCGTGTCTATTTGCTGAAACTTCGTTTGTTCCTCTAATATTGACAGCGTTTTCTGCACATACGCGTCTCTGTCTAAAATGACTGCACCGGAGCTCTTATCTAGTTTAGGTATTACTACATTTTTCGATTGAAGTTCTCTTAATGATTGCAGGTGTTGCTTTGTGATAGCACACCGGCCATTGGTAGGAGTCATGATAAACCCATTAGCTATATCAGTGAGTTTGGTTTTAAGCCAGCCCAATTTATCAGCAGTAGTTGGTTGAAGGTCTGACAATTGATCAATGAGATTCTCAAACTCAGCTTCAACATAAATACAATTAGACCTATGTGATGGCATTTTATAGTCTAGACCCAAGGCTGAGGCATCTAATTGCAAAAAATACGCTTTGAATACGCTTTGATTCTAACTTGGTTTGACCGTAAGGTCCTCAGAATTACGATGTGTACCAGTTTCACAAGTTCAAATTGCCTTTGTAACTGCCGAGGTTCTGATTAGATGTAACTGTTTCGGTGGTTGCTTTTTTTGGTGCGTATGAAGTAAAAGTGTTATCGTAATGTTAAGACTTTAAATTACTTGTGCGTGCTGTCCAACTTTAAATAGCTTGCCTTTTATGAATACACTTCAGTAACTTAGGGTTTTATTGAAAGTCACATGCTTCTGCCTAAAGCTCGTCAACTGAAAGCGTCCTGTTTGACTTGGTAAGATTTGAAACCTAGTCCGTAAATTTCATTTTGGTGGGAATTTCAAGCAGAAGTTACTATCGTTTTTTTTCTGAAGTAAAATTAAGAGCCAAACTAATAATATTAGTTCAGTGGGTATTCAACGGTCAAACTGACAGGTATTATCAGAAACACGCAAAGTACTCTGGTTGTCAAGCTGCTTGTAATGTGAGGTGTACAGGTAGTGCCACCTTGAAATTGTACAACGCTGTGAATGCATTCCGGTAACAATCGATTTTTCAAAGGACAGCTGCCGTTGACTTGAGTTTTGTTAATTCTGCGAACGAATCTAAACTTTCTACATATATGGTTGATCCATGTTATGCATAGTGATTTGCCATTGCAAGCTCATAGGCAAAGTTTATCGGAAGCTGAGTAACTATAACAGTACTCAAACATACAAGTAGGATTTATGTTTATCCAATCCAAAGCAAGATGACAAACATGTTATATTGACTTAGAAGATCGACTTCAACGGACAGTCGAAGATAAGATAATACAACCATCTGTGGGTGACACTCTTCAAAAATAACATTATCATATTCCAGAATGTAACTTTCGTTTACATGGTTTTAGTGCTTCTGCGATGACCTACGTTCCCCCACATAGTTTTATTGCCACTGTCTCGCTGAATAGCTCAATCTTATCTCAGTATCGACTTGTTTAAAAATTGTTGTGCTTATTCTGCTTATCTCCACAATTTCTGTAGACCGTTAAATTGTTCTGGCTATAAGTTTATTTATTATTTTCGTTACCTTCATTTATTATACAAGAATAATGAGTAAACTAAAGAAATCTTTTGATTCAACCGGACTTCGTGTGCCTATATGTTCGTAGAGAGTATTCATAACTAGGTTCAAGCATACTAATCGTTAACTAAAATATCAAAGTAAACCAGAATACGCTTAAAAACCTTAATTACACAGATCTATGAAGCTCATTGCGGAATATCTAAGGCATGTATAGATCTGCACATATAACAGTCAGTGATGATCACGGTCAGCGAGGGAAGCACTGTAAGCATAAACTATTGCCTCCAGAACCAAAAACAATAACATTCTAGTTACCGGTAATTAAAACCAGAAGAGGGTCTCGACCTACCTTGTAAATTTACTTGCTGATATAGTTAGGTAAACAGTCTGACATCCACTGACCAGTGAGCTTAGTATTTTACTGTACATAACCTCTATATTCAACCGGAGGGTATATATATTTTACGTCGTCCGAGGTATATTGCAATAACTTCGACCAGCTTTCAGTTTTATTTACAACCCCTCCATTCATCTACTACGTCCATTAAAAGTCGGTTTACCCAAGTGGCATTTTCATAAAATCAGCTGATTCAGGGAAGGTTAGTTACCATTCCTAATAATTATGATCAGGTTACAGATTATATGTCCTGTACACAAGCTGTTCTTTTTCAACATATGCTGCCACCATCCGCGCCTCGTGACTTTTCCCACAAATACCACATGCTCATGTAATACGGATTGTGGAATATGGGCAACTAAGCCACAAACTGATGATCTCCACCATCCCGTAATAATCAACTACGGATAGTTATGTGTTAATAGGTTTGTACTAGTGAGAGAAAGATCATATACCAACGCGTTCTGTGTTGTTAAACAAACTACCTGTTCAAGACGGTTCATAGATGTAAAGAAAACTGCTATAAGAGATGATGTGCAAAGGACATACTGGTGCAACTCCCAAACGTACAGGCACACAATGATGACAGACAAACAGACCTACTCACAAACATAAACATGATCAACATTTAGGGAGGTGACCAAGAGATTTTCTGTTTAGACCGATCCTCAGCTATTTGTCGACTGAATAAACTTTACAGTAAGTGGGCTCAAAGTACCCAACCCAATGTTTTTGAATGGGTAGACCCCGATTTACGACACACTGACCTACCCATTTAAAACTCCAATTTAAAAGTATGACTTTTCGACTTCTTCCTCCGTGGTTGATGGAGAAGAGTCATCTAATTTGAAATCAGGTGTGCGGGGCGCTATGTATGTTAGGACCGAGAAGTGGTCTGTCGCTGCTTGCCTTTCTACCTAAAATTTCATCGTCAGCCCCCTGACTTTTTTGGTAGTCTATCTTTTGACATTCTCAACAAAAGTGTTTAGATACCAGCCAAAAGGCTGTACACTGTATAGCATATTAAATTTTATTTGCTTCCAAAACAGCTGTAGCGAGTCATTTACAAACTGATTCACCATAACACGTTAGTAGAACGGTCATTGTTTGTAACCGTCAAACGACGATCTACTTACCACCCAGTGAACGTTAATCAATTTATAAACAATTCGTAAATAGATGAGCCAACAAATATGCAAGTTTCGTTTGGCTGACTTCACCACGCCTGATTCTATGTAGTGTTGATTGCGAACAAGTGTTTGAAGTAAAATGAAGTGTTTAGCTCTGCGGTCAAGACAAGTTCATTTAACTGTAAACAATGATGGTGGAACAGTCTGTCTCATGGAATCTTGTAACCAAAGTGAAACAGAGCCCGACGCGGAGGATTTTGTTAAGCTTAGGCAGTTGACACTAAACAGTTGTATGTAACTCACTAGTAGACAGTGTTGAATGTTCTAACTCATACGCACAGTAATTCCTCGCGGATGCATGGTTTCCGAACCGTAGATATCATTGAATCGAGTCTTTCGCAGATTGACTACGTAAGTAATTTTCGATGCGAGATTGAAAGTGATGGTTTATCTACGATAAACAGTTATGCGCAATTTTATCAAATTGAAACCGGATTTGCATCCGGACGTTAGATTCTGTGGGCTTTTGGGAGAAGTGCTAAACATTGTACAAAAACAAAAAATACGTTGTTTCTGGTGTAACAACCTGGGACAAGATATCAAGAGGAAAAGGCGTCTGAGTTATTTAAATGGTGACAAAAGTACGTATTCCAAAAGGTAGATCGTCCCAAATGTATATCTAAAGTACAGAAACCTTAGCTGAGTACTGTGAAGCTGAGTGTTTACACTTACTGTTAAATAGCCCATAGAAAGACGCTGTGGAGAGTCCGGTTCTTTCCCGTAGCATACACTTTATAATGTAATAGTAGCAAGATTTCAGTTAAAGCCTTGTTAATCAAAAATTGATCAACCTTATATTACCCCCTGTTGTGTGAGCAATATCCCTACACAAAATATCAACCAATCAGTCATTTCAATTTGAACATCACCCACAATTGATCGCAGCTACCGCATTCCCATAGACTTTCCAGTCAGCCCCTTTAGAAATTGAAATTAGCCAACTCCCCGACTATTCATCAGTAACGTATAATATCACCTAGCAGATTGAATGAGATCGGAGGATTCAACCTATCTAGGAAGTTCTAATCGCGGGATTATCGATTGGAGTTAACAGACAGTAAATGTGTCTCCATTTAGAGACGATCGGGCAACCTGATCATTACTCACAAGCGAAAATGGTTGTGTTCACATATGATAATTCGGTCGTGCCTAACGTGAGGTCAATGGCGCAGTGGTAAACACGGTTGACTCATGAACAGCGTGTCCGTGGTTCAAGTCCCGCCGGTGGCGAGGATATGCACTACTGACGAGCTCTAATGAGAGCGAAACTCGAGTCTGGTGCTTCTTTTCGAAAGGGGCCGACTGCTAAGTCTATGGGGATGCGACAGCTGCGATCAATTGTGGGTGATGTTCAAATTGAAATTAATCAAATCCCCGACTACTCATCAGTAACCATCAGTCATTGATATTTTAAATTATGCGAAGATTCGAATGTAGGGTCGATACGTGAGCAAACAATAATTCTAAGCGTCTCACATGTTCTCATTGACATATTAAAGTAAAATACTCATCCGATAATTCACTTACCGATTAGCCAGGTAGGTGGGGGATCCCAGAAGGATGCATTAGTCCACATTAATCACAGCGTTCACAACGGAGACAACGGCACGTTCGGCAGGTCACTGTCTGTTGTGTTTCCACAAAGGTTAATTAGGTGTGCTCAACGAGGAACTAGAGGTGAGCTTGGAGTGCTTACTGTGTCGCGCTCACAGACTTGGAATTATCCTCACCTGAATCACGAGGTCTCCTGATGTTGGTCGCTGCACCACAGATCGTTCATGGGTGTGTGTGTGTGTGTGCAGACAGGCAAGACTTGGTGAATGTCTACTATCGACGAATGGAAGATGATCAGAGTACCGGCACAGGTAGGAAGGGGTGTGTGCACACTAAGATCTCGGAATTAATCGGTCCGTCTTCTCGCTCTGTCAGATAACATGTCCAAAATTTCGTGTGTAAAACCGTTTGTGTTCCCAAAACACTATGACCAAAACGCCACGGACGACGCACGCCAAGGGCAGACGTACGCGAAATTGTGCACACAGAGTTGGACAAGCGCATACGAAGCCCTTCAGTTTAACAGACATACTTATGCTGTCTCCACCTGTCCACAGGTGTTGATTGGTCAATTTGTACAGTCATAATACCGGCCAATGTGAACTCGTCAGTCCAACCTGCAAAGCACCGGGTTCCAAGCCAGTGTACTCGTACGGACTTTCGAAGGTAGGACTTGGTGCACACACCGCTGTACAAATCAGGTAAATACTGTCCACTCTTTTTGCGCAGACGACTATATTTTTGTCTACAATATATCACTACCAAAGCCCTCGGGCCCAAGACAAAATGATATGAACGGCTTATACAACCCAGCGGTCCTGAATAACACTGTATAAACAAACAGGTTAATCCCTTTCAGTTGTTAAAATTTTACTGTGGGAAACACTCTCAGGAGCATTTAACAATCGTTAACAAACTTGACTGACTATAACACCCATTAAATGAGAAATCCCAGTCCACTTACACCAGACAATCAGGAACTAATCTTTTCGCGTGCGAAGTAGACTGAGCCGAAAATGAACCGAGGAAACAGTAGGTTTGTTACTCACTGGGTCACAAATAATTTTGAATCAACTTGCAAGAGCAGGCACAAATGAAACACAATACTGATAACCACGTGGCTCCATCAGTTCTGCTCCAGACCTTTCATTCTCTTTCTCTGAAGTCGAGTCACTGACAACCCGTACTGGAAAAACGACCTTATCATTCAGAAAAGACCTAATTGCGAAAAATCTGGATTTCGGCTGGTTTCGAACTAGCGACAGAAACACCATGCCCAAACGCGGCAAATGCTCTACCAGCTGAACTACGAAGCCACGCCGGAAGCTCAGAAATTTCACATTGGGACCTAGTTACCCACCCAATCTACTGTGTCATACGGAATCTACCGATCAGTTCACGTTGGTCTGTGTGTTCAACTTATAAACGATTCCACAAGGTTTGAATACACCTCATTGATCGAGCAAACTTAATAGTCCATTTGGGGAAGAAATTATAGTGATAGTGAAATTTTCTTAGCGCCCACTCTCAAATTTCATCCGGTTTCCTCCTTGTTCTAGTTCATCTGGAATGGGTTCTGCGTTGGAATCTATTGTTACCCGGAAAACTCAAAGCTGTCCGTCGCTAGTCTTACGCGCATAATCTGAGGTGAGATGATCAAGATATTTTGCGTCTGCCTTGCCAGTACCCCGTTGGTCTGGTTAGACGTGGGATATACTGTTAAGACTGCCATGTTGCCCTGCATACTCAACCCCACCGACAGTGTTACACAGGTGGAGCCTGACTATTGTACAACCGTAAAAAGATCAAGCCATTGCTTAAGCAGAGGGAAGTGGATAGACATGACAATGCTGAACATCAGGTCACCTACACCGTGTAGGAAAACAGCAGATTCGCAGGTGATATTAAGCTGGATTTCAAAATGACCACTCCAGTAAGACTTACACTGCTACACTTCGACAGTTGTCCTGACATCGCGTACACTTCAAAAGTATCTACCTTTTCCCGGACCAGCGTGTAAGGGCCGCTGTTAACCCCCACATCATCAACCGCGTACTAGGCACAGACATATCAGTATACTTAAGTAATCGCTAATAAGATAAAACAAATGTCTCAAACGGTTACATGATTATGAAGAATTATAGACTGAGGTTATTTCTTTCATTAAATTCTCATTGATTATATGGTTTAACTAACTTTCAATGCTGGTCCTCAAACCAACACTCTATCATGACAATTCGTCCTCTCGTTTGGACACGTCCAGCACAAGATGTGGTCCGACTTAGCTTTAACTTACCAACCTTTAAAACTGTTGGTTATCAAAATGTCGTCTGACACGGAGATAGTTAGTACCGTCTTGGAAACATTTCACTGGCAACATGGACACACTGCAGACAGTAGCACGGTAAGTATAAGCTGGTTAATTCATTAAGGTTCCTCAACTGGCTTCACTGCAATGTCTCTCAGGTGGGTCCATTCGCTCAGTTTTACCATCAATTAACAAATGAGCCTTAACTGTAGTCACCTACGGTCAACTTGTCTAACGTTTAAAATAAACAGACGTATAAAATGGACACCGAGAATTGAGACCAACAGCTCGGTTGATCGAACGTCATCGATCTATGTGGAAGCGTAAGAGAAGAATAAATCCGAATGATCCAGTGCAACCTGAAAGTATGCGCAAACGAGCTGTTAAGCTTATAGTGTGCCAGCTCTTTACTGATGCTATCAACTGTTTCAACTAGTTATGGTCAAATAGAAGCAGTCATACCAGACCTCTGTAATAGCGCCATCTTCCCACGTGCGCTACCTTGACGGCATGCCGGTTGGTATAACGCACGCACATCAGCTCTTCGATTAACATCGACAGACTGACCGTTTTCACAAACGTAATATGAAAGCTAGATGACCCGCTGAAACCAGCCATCTTCTAGCATGATACACTACTTTTGCCTTCCCAACGCGGTTCAAACAAACCGTCAATCGATTGTTGAGCTGATTATACAGACTGCAACAAAATCTAACAACTAATGTGTCAAACCATGAGCGGACCGAATAGTTAACTATCGACTGCTAAATACCGGCTTGATTTAGACACCAAACTCACTAAAGCAATCATTCAAGAAGACGAGCATGTTAGAGAGTAAAAGTGGAATATACGGTTGGGATCCAGCTGTTCCACAGCCTACGTGTAAGCAGGCAAGTTTAAATTCAGTTCTCATTTGGTATGAAAATACTACTAATAACTAAATTTTAATATACGAGTCTGGTGGTATACTCTCCATATTTTGCTGATGCCTCCTCAGTAGCGGTAATCGAATTGGCCACACCATTTGTTTTTAACCCACGGGTGAAATTAGTATTTGAGTTGTACTGGTCATTACAGGCATCTGTACTAAGCTTCGTGCTCTCTTCTGCTCTTCTTTTAAATTGCTTGACATATAAACAGATCTAACAGCCAAACCAGCGAAGATTCATGTAGGCATAGTTGCTTCACACAGCCATTTTCACTTACCTATGCACGATCGCACCATGAAAGCTTCTGTAATCGCGTTCTTTGAAATTATTTGAATGTTTATGTCTCCATACATTTGTCCTTTCATTTTAGTTTAGCAATACTAACTAAATAAGTCAATATACACAAGTTACTTTAGGGTTCGCTTAAGTTAATAGGTTAATCGCATTTTAGGATTGACGTTGATTAATTTTTCAGATCGAAAGTCATCGCACCACTACGTTCAGACATTACCAGAAGCTATTCAGTAATGTTCCATGTTAGCTTGTCACAGTGCATACACTTGCTATCTGGTATATTATAATCCGGTTAACATGTGACGCAAATAAAAAACTTCTAAATAATGAGAATGATAAATAAACATCACGATGTTTCAAAAAACATTAAGTTCTCCGAATCCCTAATTACCTCTGACCCGCCGAAATTTCGTGATGGTATATTTCAGCATTTTTTGAATCCTTCCTTATAGGTCACCCTGTGGATTTCATTAACCAAACTGGAAATTGATAGATGACCGGTTTCGAATGTGAGATTTTTAAGCTGACCGCTGGACATAGTAACGCAGTTGTCCGAGTAAGTATAGTGTAGATGTCTGTGATTCAAATATGCAGTTAAAACTGGGATAGCTCCTAAACATTGCAAACAGTCACAATGAATGAACCCGAAAATTAAATCCAAAACGGATTTTCAGTCACTTTTGAACAACTTTTAAATTTACAAGTGTACACTCCGTTTTAATTAAATCTGTTTTCTTGCCGAGCATAAATCTTGTCACTGGTACTATATCATGCAAGAAGCAATCTATTTCTGCCAATGGTAAACGTTAACGGATAAAATTGCGACATTTTCCAAGGGCTTTTGATTGCCCGCAATCAAACCGGTAGGCTAACTTTTCGAGATGTGCAACCACTTATCATGATTTACCATCCCACACCTTCTACTTCGCCTTTTCTGAAGATCGTTAGCTTTCTACTGTATTCTTCAGTAGACACCATATCTCGACAGTCGTGACCATTATCTGAAAATTTGTGTTACCAACCGAAGTAGATACTGACTCTGCTGCCTGCCGCTTCCGCATGCCCTTGGTGGTAACTGTACCTTTTCTAGTTCAGGATGTCAGTTTTGTGTGTCGCGTTATCAGTTATAAGTTAACAGATGTCAGGTTCAGAAAACCCTAAGGGTTCCTATGGAATCGCTGGACCAAAGTTTCCAAAACCGTTCAAGTTCATTGATTTGTATTAATTCTGTGGAATGGAGGGTGCAAAAAAACATATATTGCGCTAAAGTTCCAACACTGTACAACAAGCAAAACTCACTGCACCCGCCTAAGGCATTGTTACGTCCATCATACTGGGGATGTCTGTTCTATCTGGATCAAATTTCACCATTATCTCAGTATGCTCCGACTATCGTAATCCATTGGTGATCGCTGAGCCAACTCGGCCAGAAAGTTTGTCTAGGCAAGCCCTTCCACAAGATTGAACCTTCAGCATGATGTTGTTTGTTTGATATAGCTGTTTGAAATCTGTTCCATAGTGATGACTCTGGAGATCCAGAATACTACCAAAGAAACACAATGGTCAGTCTCAAATCGATATCAAGACAGGCAAAACGAGGTTGAGTCATAGCAAGGTGAAAAACGGGTAGAGAACTCTTTGTTAATCTGAATATTCTCAAATCCTTAGTGTAACATTTTTTGTAGTGAACAAAAAACCCAAAAGCCTAAACGACATTCCTCTGCGTTACTCATACTCATGCATCATTAATTATTGGCCACCACTGGTTCTAGCTGAGATTGGTCGCATAGAGAAAGAAAATAACCATAAACTCGGCAGCTGAAGTTGGTAACCGCGCCGCTAGGTTACACTGTGAAGTGGCTAAGTTGCCTGACTATAAAAGGGATGCAGAAGTAACATTTGTAGTCAACAATCTTGAGGCAGACAGAGTTTTTTATAGTTAACAGAAGTTTATGGGTGAATTTACCGTTTGTTCGCTTAAAAAGTGAGATTTTTTATTACCACTATAATGCTTTGTAATATGAGCCAACATGGACTGACATCAGCCCCGGCAGGTGATAAACCGCTCGAAATTCGCTTTTCTCTTGGGTCAAAACTCGTGCATGTGCGCATGTACACACATACATGGATTGCCCATCGGACTAGATGAATGCAGCTCGCAACTTATACTTTGGAGTGTGGCCAGCGTTGGGAAGCCGACAAGTTGACTGGTCCATATTTTAAATGCCATATGAAATGGGAATTATTAACGTGTATCTGCTGTTTGGATTTTTGGACGCAGATGAACTAGGATTAGCTTACCCACCAATTATCAGTCGTAAACGGACGACAGGCATTACAAAGCGAACAGATAAAACATTCCAGTCGAACAGAGATGACAGGTTCTTCCCACCGGTTGCTAGTTAATCTATGTGCACACTAATTGTAATCGTGTTCTAAATGGGAGTGTCCAAAGGTATGTCTCAGATGAGTGAATCGTTCGTGAAGAAAAAAGACTTGATTGCAACGATGTTTTCAACTCCACACCCCATTTAGCTAGAGACTGAAATAACTAATACAAAAGTGGCTTTGATGAATTCCACCTTGAACTGTTTGATAAATCCTGCTGGGGCAGTCGATGCGCCGGATAATTTGGTGGATTCCATATGATACGGTGGGATGGGTGTGTAACTGAGTCCAATTGTAACATTTCCGAGCTCCTGGCATGGCTTCGTACCTCAACTGGCAGAGCGTTTGCCGCATTTGGGCATGATGTTTCTGTCGCTGGTTCGAATCCAGCCGAAGCCCTGACTTTTCACAATTGGGTCGCATCTAAAATACAACAGTAAAATAATACATAACTGAAATAAAAAACAGTCGAATGGAGAACAATGATCTGTTTTCTTGAATGCTTCACTTAAGTCACTCAAAGAATATAAAATAAACCTGCAGACAACTACTGTTGTTTGAGTCAGTCCGATAGACAGGAATCACGGAGTCTTGTGTTAGATAAATTTACGGCAAAATTCAGAACTGAACCTCAGTTGAATTCGATTACTTTCTTAAGCCTGCATAATTTTTGCCTGTTTAACATGAGTTTCTGCATCCATTCGACTTCTTTTCAAAATTGTGGACAACAAAAACAATTGTTTTTGGCAAAGCAACCGACTGAACTAGCACGTTGAATGTGTAAAACAATCATGCAGGTAGACAGACTATTAAATCGGTACTGCTACTGGTGTATACCCAGGTCGTCCGATTGACACCTTCAACAATGCCGTAAATAAAGCTTAACGGGATGGATCCTATGTTCCTGCGTCCGATAAGCTAAAGGTTCAGAATGATACTTACACTGAACTTACCACTCCATTTGGCCCAGTTTCAGGTCGACTTGGGAGAGTAATTTGTCCTTTCCAACGATAAACTAATCACTTCGTTAAACATCTTCAAGCTTACTCTACTGGCAAAGGAAAAGTGGTTCCTTTTCGATTATTCTGTTTACTTCCATTTCGAAACGCAAGAGAACTGCAGGGGGTGTTTAACGGTACACTGTATTAGGCAGGAAAAACGGATCCAAACAGTCGTGACTTACTTCCTAACTAATTTACTAGTAAAATTTGACTGTACTCCATGCAATAATCACGACTAAACAATAGAGCGACATTCAAATTGGATATCACATGTACAAATCATATTTTTAGCCCAAAGAAAACATGGCAATAGATTTGTCAAGATAGTTGAAAAGTCTATCCTACCTGGTAAAAATCAGCTTGTCTTTCTCCGTTTCATTTAACCAAAGTAAACCCAAGCCCGAATGATGTAGTGATTGCATTTCAACAGGGGGTCTTCATTTCACTTTTTCTACTTCCGAATACTGCACCCCAATCCGTTACGCGTGCGGTCTGCCAGGGTACGTAAGTATAGGTATACACGAACACACAAACACAAGGCATACAATTCGTATGGATGAAAATTAATGGTTCATGCACAATGGGCCAACAAATCCATTCGGTTCCTGCCAGTTCGCCGGTTTGCTTATCCGACCAAGACAGGTGCCTGCGTTGGAGGTTGTCAATCACACCAGGGCAGCGAAGCTCAGTTCAGCTTGTTCGCCGCAGGATTCGGTCTGTTTATACTTACGAGCGGCTGACTTATAGCCTTGTATTTTATTGCGGTTCGTGTACAACTGTGTGCAAATTTGAATAGCTGGTCCATCTCCAGCCACACATGTTGTTTGCAGCCTCCGAGTTGATATACCTATCCAAAGTCGCAGTCCATGCTGACCTGCCTATGCGTCACACGGTGACTTGTCGATTCTGCTCGAAGAAACAACGCAAAACGATATCTATCGGATATATTAAGGAAATCTCTCTTTGCAAACCCCAATCAGGTCACCAACACTGCCAGATAGGTGGTCCCTGAGTGGACGACTTGTAAAAACATCATAGTTAAAATTGTCTTACCGTCACCTATTTTAATACAGGCTTTCTGTAATACTGGTCTTGCATAGTACACTGCATCAAAGAATGAACGACTCATGTACATAATAGTGCGTTGCCGAAAACATGGCAACTTACCAAAGATATGGTCAAGTAGTCCCGTGACTCAATTTCGAAGGTGACTATCAATGTCAAAAACAATAGGAAAACAGATAGAGTTGAGATGAAATACACACAGGATCTGTTTACTGGTAATTCCAAGAAACATACAACCCGAAACTTATATTTGCATAGAGTGAGTGACCTAAGGAAATAACATAGATGACTCTCACTGTGGCAACCTCTTCGATTTAAACATTATCTTTAATGAACTGTCAGCTAATAATGATCGTATGGTTGCCTGACTGAGTATATTACGTTTGATTTTTATCAACTTATGGTCTTGTGTACAGGAACACGTAAACGCCATGATCTTTTAGAGGAAATATTTCATGTTCTAAGATTAAAAATATCGGCTATTTACCAATCATCTTCTTTCTTCACTATTTTTAAAGGACAGTTAACGAATCTCATCTGACGAAAACAAACAAGGACCAAATTGTATATGAACCTCGGCAAGTATATAAGCATTGAACAGGTAACTTTGTTTGTTGAACGTTATACGTAGACAACCCATTTATTGGAAGAACTCGTCAGCAAATTTCCTGGCCAGTTTGCACCGGTAATAAACCGTGTTTGTTTGAATTTTTGACGATGGCAGTGTTTTATAGTGATCACCCTACAATCACCAAGTTGGGACATATTTGCTGTCACCAAATCGAGGAGGTGCATGGTGAGAATTGAAAATTTCTCCATCTGATAAACCGAAGTAATGAAGATGATCGTGGATTGTTAGGTTAAAAGTGTGAGTATTTAATGAGTTAGTTACATCTTAGCTACGCCGCAATGTTTTCGCATCTTATTTAGCAGGAGTAAGAAAACAGTGAGATGGATAAGTGCAAGGGAAACAGATCGCTGTCAACCTTTGAGCGCATTGATTCTGACAGTATTTTACTTTTTACTATACACCAAAGAAAATCAGCTCTTTTGCTTACAAAAGACTGAAGTTGCCTATAATGTACGTTATTGACCCCGTTCTGATCAAATCAAATTGGCAAAAAGAGTTGCTGACTTTGTAAAACTTTACACCTAATCCAAAAACATAGGCGAGGAAAAGCAAAACTTTAATTTCATGGATAACGTCCTTGTTGCTGTAAACATCTATTCAACTTACCTTCCCGGAATTATATCTAAACCCATCCAAGGCTGTCGACAATCAGTAGCAATAGACGATCTTAGGTACAGGTCGATAAAACTGTAAGATGCAACATGAAATATATACTGACTGTTAAAGTAAGCACACGGAAGTTCAAAACTGTCCATCCACAGCAACCTCACATTTTCACAGATATGCAAAGACCGCCTGGTCGATTAACCCGTTATATACTTTTCTTGAGTGAATGACTGTGGCCAGTGAATAGGCGTTTCCAACAGCCGTCACAACCGTCGCGCGTTTGTACTTGGACAACTGACCACAGACAGTGTGATCTCAACCGTTTGTGGTTTCATACGTGTATGATGTTATTCGAAATGAATCCAAGGAAAAATAAGGGATAAACGACACACTTAAAGTAGACTGCCTTTTCCAGGATTTGTGAACGCTGTCTGTTTGACAGGATGTGAATATTTGTAAAAATGGACTATCGAACAAGGTCGGTTATGGTCACGGTCATTTTAATGAGCTGCAAAGTGTACAGTAAGCTATAATTGGTCAATCAGTACGTTTCGTCAACACTAAGTTCATCATAGTCATTGCCTTCTCTTCATAGACCGTAATTTACATACACGCTCAGCTCCTAACCCACCCTTAAAGTTCAAACTTTTCAGTGTTTATAATAAATCGTACTGTCCTCCTTCGTACCGATATAGTCATCCATTAACATTTTTCATAGACATGTGACCCCACCCACACAATTGGCCAACAGATTCCTACTGTATTGATTGTGTAAACTGTGTGACTAAACTGGCATTCAATTGTTAATTTGGCCTTCGTGAAGCAAGTTTCTGACAATATTGTGTTTGATTTACCGACTGCTATGCATAAAAATGTACAACAAATCACTGTGTAGACTAGTCTTTGAGTTGAAAGGTGGAGTGCCATGCATGCTCATTTTGAGCTGTAAGCCATATCTGAAGGGACGATGGTTAGGTACTCTAAAATGCGATGTAATATTATCACGCTTAGCATTTCACAACACTTACACTCAGTGAAATGAAAATCGACCCCAATTTGTACTTCATCTGCCAGACGTACCGTTTAAATGTGAATATTCGACAAGGCGCTGTGATCAAGTTTAACACGATGTAAATCTCTGTACTATGGCGATCTACTGTTTTGCCTGGTGGGAGTCACTTTCTATCATTTTTACGTAACACAGTATGAAGCTCAGCTACCACGTGTTTTAATTCCGTGACTGAGTCGAAATTTCATCCGGAAAAAATGACTTCATTCATCTGGTATAACTGTGCTCCGAAGGCGGTATCATATTGATCGTTTTGGTGCCTTGAGCTGCGTCGTCCAACTCTTCTAGGTTGTGCGGTGAAAAAAATCACTAAATGCAGTTTTCTTCCCAAAACCGGCTACTTTCTCACTACCAACTTTGGATGTGTATTAATGCAAAGTTTCTAAATCACGTTGTAAGACCGACCACCAAAAGAAATTAGAAATTATGTTCTCTGAACCGGATCAACTCAGCATCACTTGAGTGACCAATGGACTGTGGGAATGGTAATCTTCGGACGTGATCCCTGCGATTGAAAGCTCACAGAAATTATGAGACGTTTTCTAAAATCTTCAAGTAGTAGTAACTACTGACTTCAGCGATGTGATTGAAATGTGAACCAACGACTATTTAGGCTGAAAACTTAAGGAAGAAAGCAAAACTTGATTCATTTTTGGCTTTCCAAACAGCAGCTGAATGAGTGGAATTCGATAAGGTACAATCTCTTCATAACGTTTTTCTAACTCGATTTGTACCCTGCTAAAAATAGTGTCCACTCTGTTGTTCTGGTAGTTAAGAGTTTCTGGATCGCAGTGGTCGTTCACCGGATCTTGTATAGATTTCAGCAATCGAGCAGCATACTACCTCTTATGTAATCTCTTCGTCATAAGTGCCGGAGGACGCAGTGCTGACTAATTTGTTATGTTTTAATTCCCTCGAAATAAAGATATCAATCCTTAACTCATTGGGTACTCCTCCATCAATGTATAACGATTGCGCATACTTTACAAAGAAGTGAAAGTTTAGACCACTCGCTAGGAAGTTCTTCCGTGGAATTTAAATGTTTTAACACGCTGGGAATCGGTCTGCAGAGACTCCCGTAATAACTATTTGAATATGTCTGCACTGATGCCTCAGACAAGGCAACAAGTTTTTTCATTACTTCGCAAGTACATCGCCAGGATTTCATCTGATCGAGACCCACATCTCCCGAAGAAAGAACGCTTTGTCCATAGTGTTGCTTGATGTTCACCTTCACATTGACATTCCACGGTCGGCTTAATCCATCTTCGGGTTAATCAGGAAAAGACAATTTGAATGGTGGTTCGAATCAACAACCCTTCGCGTTACGAGCCAATGCTTCTATCTGCTCGGCCACCAATTTTGCGAGCAAAGCTTGCGGCAGGAAAACTGTACCTAACTATATTACACCTTAGGAGAGCTAAAATTAAACTGTGGTCCAAGAAACAATGATTTGCCCGGAAGATGTTTCTTGTTATAGCTAAAATTTAACTAGTGATTGATGGATATTTGGCCAATTAACCCCCTGTGTTTCAGATGCTGTGCGCCCATTAACAGTAGACCTCCACGGCTGTCAACTTGGATAGAGGTAAACATGTGGACGAAGTAGAAAGAGTTCTTAATTGTGGTCAATTATAGGATTCGATACGCATCACCCAGTGCTGCTCAAAATGTCACTTTTTCAATACGTACTTTTTCATTCACCTCTGCTCTATAGGACCTGACCATGATTGGGCTTATGACCGAAACTAAGATCAAGACACAGGTGATGTCATCATCTGCCATACTGTTTGCCACAGTGTAAACCCTTACTCAAAGTTCGCCTTACAAAAACTGCGAGGAAATCAGCGTAGCTTATAACCAGTTATCATATCCCAGCCATAGATGGTAGCAAGCTTACGTTTGTAACATAGCAATTAACGCATGAATTATTGGTAAATTGGCTAAACTCCACCAACGATAATCGTAGCAAAACAAATGAGACATTTTCATAGGCTGTTTGTAAGTGAAACCTAAACAACAATGATCAACTCAAAAACGAGCATTATGGTTGGAGATTGAGAAGAAGGGAACCCACAAAAGTATCTGCAAATTATATTTTATATTGGCAATAGAAATTGCGTCTACACTTTACGTAATCATGACCGTTATCGTAACGGACATCAATAATCTGTACAATCGACGTGAACTTTCTGAAATTGATGACGATCCGTTCGATTCATTACCGTATATTTTCTCACATGATTAACCCATATAAATGTGTTGTATTTAGCCTGATGATGAACCACCGAATAAAAGCTTGTTCGGTACACGTTCATCTGATGTCTAAACCGGGTATTTTCTTGTAACTTCACAGAACGTAAAACAGCAATACAGGTTTACCTCCGAACTACTGCAGCTAAGTGTGTGTGTTACTGTGATGCTGTTTAAGGACTGAAAGATTTTATCTTATTTTTGGTTACAAATGTATTTCCGATTGACGCTGCACTGTTTTGAATGTCCATAGGAAATATGTACAGACGTGGACCGATGGTTGCGGCTGTGGTCAGAATCAGTTGAATGAACTTAATTCAATGGGATGAACGAGCCGAACTAAGTACGCTACGGAAATGATTCCAGTCGATTAGAAGTGCCAACATAGCGTTGTGGTCTCTGTTGATCGGCTCACCCTTGAGGTTATGGGGTTAACGGGCATTCAAGTAAGCTTCTGATCATGTGACCATAGTGGTTTGTCCCAACGAAACAGGTGGATGAACAGGGACGAATCCTTACGAACAGATTCAAGTCTATCAATGACTTGCGCTTAGTCCGTGAACCTAACGAACGAAAACTGAGACGGACTGATCAATGAAACAAACCCGAGTGTCCCGAAAACGTCAAAATTGCTGGTGATACTCGGATTTTATACGGTATCGTGTAAGACGTACCAAATAATAATTTTCGCATTTCAGCTCTAAATCAAGCGGAAATCCAAATAAAAGAGCAGAAACAACCGAAATTACAGAGGTGTACAAGGTCTTCACAAAATGGCCGAAAATGATCAAAAAATCGACCTAATAAAACATCCGAATCCAGACGATGATAAGACAGATCGCTGAAAATGTAGTCAAGATCGATGCGACAAACGAAGATAGGTTTTAAACGTTCTCAGCTAATTAGTCCAAATTGTTAGCTTTTTACAAAACGCCTAGATGTAGAGAAGAACAGGAAGCGCCTTTGAAAAACAAACTGAACCTTTGGCAACTCACCGGCATAATAAACTAAACACAACAAATTATTCAACCATTTCGGCACTGGACCACTAAAACTAACGTGACCTTTTACATCATAGGACGATGGGAACAGTTGGAGACAGATCAGACGTCCAGATGAGTCACACAGAAGGACATTTCCAACTTGTAGATCATATGACACGATAGACCACATGTAACAAGGTTACATTCTTGATGGGTGTTCGCGACGCCAAGGTTTCCACAACACGTAAACGAAATTTGGGCTTAGCTTCAGTCCTGTGTAACTTTTACAGCGTTACTAGGAAATCTTTCCCCATCCATAACCACTTGGTGAGTCACGGATTCAAATATCCGTCTTGTTTATTCTTTTCCTCGCCTCGCCTCTCTGACCAACCCCAAAGGGATAGACTTGCCGATCAGTTTTTACTGCACGGCAGACGAACGAGCTTCTTAGGCTCTAAAACTTATAGATTCCTCGGTTCCCGAGGTGCTTTCACAGTATGGGTGTTTTGTCACTCCGCACGGTATGGGGAGCATCTCCTCTACCTAATAACACCATAACTATCATCGATACAAATGTACAGTTGATAACAATAGAAGATAAATCACGAAAATAGAATCATGCTAATGGCATACTTAATTACCCGATTGCCTGAACAACCGTTTAAGCCCACACTAACATTCCATACGTGGCAAAGTGCGTATGTTGTGTCACAAACTTTGTAATAACGAACCAACACAGTTCTAATGTACATCGATTGAACTGCCACAGCTAAAGACATTGTCTGTTCTCCACGAATTTTCATTTGCTTTTGCAATTCAAATGTCACAACATGCTGTCGGATGGTCTATTATGTATTCTCTCATATTTGTGACACTTGTGTTGGCATGTGGTTCGTTTTAGGGAAGGGAAGAAGTCATCGACTTATTAATCACTCTAAAATGGTATTTCTCGTGTACATGTGCGCCGGTGTCCTGACATCTCCATAAAACGAATACGTTCATCTTGTTTACTGTACGACTCGATGTGGTCTCGATTGCAAAGAACGTTGTTGCCAAGCGTCCGTTCCTGGTTCTGGGTGTCATTCGCATCGGTCAAACTTATCAAATATACGACATCACTCGTGCATAGTAGCATACAGTAAACAAGAAACAGATAACGCGATAATCCAGGTGCAAACTAATTGTGAGATATGTAGACAGTCTGTTTATCTCTTGCTACCACACACATACTGATAACAAAACGGCCCTTATGCAACGAATGTTTTCAAATAATAAACACTTTCAATTCATTCGAATATAGTGCTTTCAGATTAGGCTCAAACAAGGAACAAGAGCGTATCTTAGCAGCCAACTGAAAAAAATCCCTGGTTCACGTAAGGCTTTAAAAATTTAAGGCACCTATAGTCTAGCAATCTGGACGGCGAATCATTAGTGGAAATGACAAACGATTTAGAGTTCCACAAATTGGTAAGTAGCAGGGCTTTTTAGTTCGACATTAACTGAACTTCACTCACAGCTAATTGCGGTTCTCGCACTCCTATATACTTTTTAGACAGGCCCTGTTGAACAGAAGCAGCATACCCGAGTTATCTTCTTGTGAAAGTTCGACATCACTGCCTAGCCTTCTCACTGTCAAGATTTGAACTCCGGCCACACACCATTATGTCGCAACGTTATGGATCGGCGTTTAGGTGGGAACGCGCAGTCGATGCACATTCAGCTGATAGTGACCACCGCGCTCACCCCATTCAGGCTTCGAGTGTAGTCAACAGAGGCCCGGTAAGCCACCCCAGATTGATCAGACGCTTGAGGCTGGCCCAATCGCTGGACCAATCGTCATTCTGCTGCGCGGTCTAGTTCGCCGTTGGACAGGCTCCGTACTTGCCGCCTCAGAATGGTCACAACACCGGTCTCCGTTTCCATCCAAACTCTGAGCCATATTCCCTCGGCCCAGTAGTGTATGGAACTCTAAAGTACTCATCAATATCACAGGTGGTTAAATGTTTTCGTGAGCAGATTATAGATGGTGGAAATTGTGTAACCCATCATGTGACTCAAAGATTTCCTACCAAATTCATCGAACCTATATAACTCTACTGATGCTTCATCACAAACAATGATCTGTCGCAGTTCTTTTCTATGACTCAACAAAGCTCTTACAAGATTGAACACTCACTTAAAACAAGGAATGCTACAAAATTGCTCATAATAATCCTATCAGGTTTTGCAAAAAAAGATCACGACAGACATGAACAAGTTTGCGCATTGTTAACAGTCCCAAAAGTATTAAATAAGTTACCAACTGGACCATAAATAAAAATATCAACAGACGGCAGAAAGTGGATATCGGTCAAACCGAACCGACTGAGGTGAAAATTCAATAGACATTGCAGAAAATAGTTATTCCAAAAGTTAAACCCACTCTGTAGCTAAAATGGAAAAGAGGATATAGTGAACTTGGTCAATTGAAGGATTCTATCAATAGTACGTAATGAATTCTACAACGTCACTTCGAGTAAGTTAAGCAAAACAATTTAAAAGTCGAACAAAGCTAGCAAATATTCGCTGTTTTGGTGTCAGGGCACATGCCTGGTCAGAACATAAAAACAGTTACATAATACATTTGTTGAGTCCATTCAAGCATGTGACAAAATTATAATCAGTTACATTTTGGCGAATGAGGCTATGCGGTTAAAAAATATAAAGACAACTAACAACACTGAATATACTATACATCCACTGACCTCTCAGATCTAGTTAAAGAAGGTAAATCCCAAATATTTTCCGCATGACTTCCAGAGGACTCTTCTCAACCTAATAACCTGTACCAATCCTCAGATTGATATCTTTATATTCCTGAAGGCGATTGATTCTGAGGCTGATATATCTTTGATAGCTTATGACAATGAGTAGATATACGTGCAATGTTCTCATTCTCATTAGGTCTAACATTTTATATTAAGGAATGTAACGGATGATGTTAATAAATACATCAGAACAAACGAACAAACTAGGCTAAATTGTAGGTTATTCCACTTCATCAATTGCATTCCATCCTTAAGACCGTAACAGAGATCCAATAGTTTTAGTTACACAGCTCAGTCAAAGAAAAGTACGGTGCACTACGCACCAGGTTTTCGAACATCTTCTTTCCTCAAGCTGATCACTTCCTCTCATAACTATAACACTACCATATTTATTTTAGGTGCTTTTTGCATTTATACGAAAATTTTATTTACACGGACGCCTACTTATAAAATACATGGTTTGAAGCATGTTAATTTTAGCAGCTAGAGAAGTCGGTTTAACAAATGAAAACTGTTCTTGGGTTGCTTTATTCTTTTCCAGAGTTCCATCGAATTCAGTAGCAGTCGGTTCTGCAAAAATTCATATCAGCCTTTTATAGTTATCTTGAATACACGCTATTTAGTTGTAGATCGTGGACATCTCACTTCAGAGTGAACGATGGTACTGTAAAATAGAATGTCCTTCGTTTATCGGATTATTAAGTTTCACGGACGCTTTGCCCATGCGCTACCATCCAGTTACATTCTGAATACCGCCTGGGCATCGTTCCATGATCCATCGCACTTGGTACTGACTTGTACAAAGCTCTTTGTAATTATGACGTACCCTATTAGTAGCACTGCTTACGCAGGTTGTGAGGAAATATTATGTCTCACAGTGTGTTCCAGCCTACTGTCGAAATATAGCAAAGTAAACGGCAGGATTTAAACCAAAAGAACGACACATAACCGGTAGTCTGGCGGATGAAAGCTTCAACTTGTATACCTGAGGGTTGTCGGTTCAGTCCCCATTCGGATTATCTTTGCGCATGAACACAATTTTTCGTAAAGCACAAGTATGCGGGTGAACATACTGAAGTAATGGAGAACGTCAGTTTCAAACCACTTGTCACATCTGAGCGACAAGAACTGATGGGACCAAAGATGAGTTTGTCTGGATCGAACTAGCAGGAGTGTGGTATAAAGGGGGTTGAATGGCGCAGTAAGAAGAGATGACATCACAAGGCAAATGTTTGGAAGCGACCGTTTATAGAATCTTGTATAACGCATCTTTTCTGGTTGGCACAATATTCAGAGGAACTTCTGCGACTGTTTCTTCATCACGACACCCCCAAGTTCATCGTATGCAGAAGTACGCGTATTGAAGACATACGATACAATGATGATAGTCTGTATTGATAAAAATATCAATTTCGATGAAGTTCCCCAATGTGTCACAAGTACTACTTGTTAAGTAACCCATTAATATTTAACCAACGATCATGGCTCAGTGATGAACTGGAATGACGTTTCGTTGAACCTTAGGCGAACTTAGACCGTTCTGAAGGGGAAACAGTGCGCACTTACTCAAACCCCTGCACTAACCGTCATCATCCTTGGATGTACTGCCTAATGGGTCTTGGAAACTTTGACGAGCTAATTCTTCTGCGGGTGATATACAACTAATGTATGTGGCTCCTAAGGTAAACATCTGTCCAGTAATCTAGCAGTTGAACTGTCTCGATGTGAGTCCAGTTAGGAATCTGTGATCTGCGTTGTATAGGTTAGTGTAAAAAAACGGGGAAACATGCATCTAAAACATGACTGCCATCCGAGAATTTTGGATTGCAACTATACGGTCTCGTCTAAACTCCATCATAAGTAATAAGCACGAGTAATGCACGAAAGTTTGCACTGGACGTACAGTCTATAGTTTCAAGATTTAGTGAATTTGATTACTATGACCATGGAAGTGAAAACCGTGAGGTCCGTCTGAACAATGGTGTAGTTGCCACAGAAGTGGGTTTCTGTTTCGTCGGTGAATCTTTAAAATGGGCATCGCATGATCTCTTTTGTAATGAGACTGGACCAGAACAGATTCCCTATTGGAGACTATTGAACAATTGGAGCCCGCGCGCAACCTGTCACGTGCGGACTTCCGGTCGAACAATGCCAACCGATCGAAAAATAGGATAATCTCTTCCATCCAATTGATTTGTAGGAAGCGGTGATTAAAAGACGTTACATGAATATGCATAAACACTAAACTTCAAGCCAAGTTTGTGAAGCGTAGTAACGAATGGACCAATTGAAAAGTAACACATTTATCGCCCAATATCAACCGTGAATACGAGTATAATGCTACAGAGTGCAAGATCTATTCGGATAAATGTATACTCGAAGAGCATAGGTAATTCAAGTAGATTCTCATCCAGAATTATTACTCCGTACTTTTTGTTCAAAGGCATTCAAAACCAATCGATGTCGAACCAGTTGCCACAACAATATCTCGTAGGCCGACGTACACATCGTAACCCTTCAAGAGTGATTTCCTTGCACTTATAATAGAACAAAGAATGTAATCAACCCTGGGCTGCGCACACATGTTGACTAAGCTCGTTGCGCTGCACTCACCAACGCGCATGCCTTCAACTCTGAGAAGGAGTCAAGTACAAATAATCGTGAAGTCAATATTTATTTATGAAATTATCCGTACGTCACGATTGCAGTACGTAAGCCGTACGATGAGTGCACTACACGCTTGAATCTTATAGCGTAATGCGAAATGGTTTGGAAATGTCATAAAGGGAACAGTTATGAATATTATACCAAAACGCTTGTTTTACTTTAGAAGTACAATACATCCCTCCAACACTTCTTGTACTGTTTATCAGACTGTAAGCAAACGTGATTTCGCTTTTTGCGAATTGCTAGCTATGTATTTGAAAAACCACCGGTAGCGTTTAGTAAATAACTGCTTACAACAAAAATTAGTCGAAACAATTGAAGATAGGGAGTACCGTCTCTTAATTTGTTTGTTCTATCAGGGTATGTAAGGGACGTCCGTACAATTTTGAGACAGGTTGGTAATAGTGATCGCAGCGAGCCTGCTAACTACAGACTGACTGCAATATTGCCGATCACATCAGAGGGTGTGCAGAGCTTTAATGACGACCATTTACCTAAGCGTTTATTTTGATTCACACGGTTGTCTCAGAGCCAACACGGATTATCGTGTGCTGCTAATTTATTTACTGCTCGAGAAGATTAAATAAAGACGGTTGAGGAAGGCAAACCAGTAGTAGATTTAGTCTTTCCAGATTTCCATAGGGCATTTGTTCAAAGGTAGATCAATTAACATTTCACTAGAGGGGTCTTAAATATGGTATAGAAATTCGTCTACTGTTGCTTGGCGCTTTACTACCAAATTTAAAGGGAGATTTTCTTTTTTGTGCGGCCAGCCCCGGGGTTACACTCTAAAACCTATGTACTTCAGTCTGTTCGTGCACGGTGTCTCAGGTCTTGTCAGTCTCCTTACATTTTTATTGACAAATAACACAACAACTATGTATATAATGAACAGTGCGACTAAAAAGGCGAGAAGTGAATTTAATCAACTACATAGATGAGGCACAGACAATAGACTTCTGTTCAACATGGTTAAATGTAAAATACTCCATCTTCTTCATTCAGGCTATACAAAGTGTTTCCTGAGAGGCAGGAAACTAATTATGGTCACCCACTAGCGGAATTGTATCGTGATTTTCTACAAGTTACCTCAACCCGCCTTTCAAAAGTACATGAATAGCCGAGAAAACTAAACGATACTTGGGTTACTTAACATCATTCACTGATAGTCGTTACTATATTCAACTTATTGATCCGTCTTCATTTCTAAACAAATATCCAAGCTTATCATTATTTCCGAAGTGGACGGTATCATTAGTCAAAATGTAAAACACGAGTTATAGCATTACACCTTCTATCCTACTGGGACAGATAGCCCAAGTTAGGGCAGTTTTCGGTGTACTGGCTGCACATCCAAGAAGACAAGTTTGGTATACAGGAGCCTCCGTTAACCCAATATCCGTTTGAAAAAATATGCCAAAGCTGTAACATTAAATGAGCTGTTTGATGTTTGTAGAATTCTCTTCGGACATCTGGAACAACCTACTAGAGTCTATCGTAGATGTGTCATCAGTTGTTGAATTCAAGCACAGATTTGTCCCACACGTTTTTGGACGCCGAATCGAGTTTTCAGTAAATTTTTCACCATCAGAATCATTGCCATAGAGTGGCAATAAGTTCAACTTCTGATGCTAGTCATCTGTTGTTCGCTGCATGTTGTATTCTGCTTGTTATGTGCTCAATAGGCAGGGGTCGGATTTTTGTTTTGTTCACTGTCCATTGTCTTTCTCCTTCCCTATCATTCTAATGGCGTTTCTCTGAAACTGAAATTATCTGCCGATTCATCTTTTCTTTCCAAAACGTGGAACACAGGTTGGACAAGCTTTCGCGACTTTCTGTAATTAATAAGTTTCTTATGAAGACTTTCAACAGAAAGTGAACTTGATATTGAACGTTTATCTTTCAAATGAAAAGCCTTTATAGCAGACCGCAAAAACGATGCTTTGGTCGGTTCATCATGTTCACCACTACTCAATATTGACCTGTATGACATCGTACGGATTGTTTCTAAATCAAGAACGAATTGTGATCTTCAGGCTACACTCAAATGTGATTAAAAATTATTTGCAGAGAAAAAGATGTAAGCGAAACAAATAAGTGTCTGTAAAGAAAGAAGTGCATGATACCAGTAGCAAGTTTCCATCTCGTTGTGTTTGGGGTACAGCAATGTACAGCTTGCTGAAGGTGACAGGAACCGATCTGAGAGAAGTCCGTGAGAAGATATATGGCATCTTCTCCAATGAAAGAGGATGGACAGACTACCGTGCACATTGATGGACTAACTGTGAATGATTGAGTCTGAGCCATGCTTGCAAATCGCTGAAAGTTAATGAGCTGAGTGAAATGAGACGTACTTGTGGACTTACAAGCAACCCTAACCTGTGCTCCTCTCTGCTGGTAAGCCACAAATGTCAACAATACAGTAGAGATTTCGCTAGCAACGAACGAATCTGAAATTAGCGTTGACGATAATTTGAGCGCCACTTTTAGGGAAAGATTTCCACTAATCTATCTATTAATAGTTTATTGGTCATTAATGACACAGACGGTTTGAGGCCTTGCTTTAGATTTTCCTGTTTCCTACCGCTCACCGGAAAGTATTCTGCTCAATAATCTGGATTCAATTTTGGATTACCTTATCGCAGTGTCCGAGGTGGTTTACACTGCATCTCCAACGATTTGACGCGCAAAATACGTATTCATTCGTAGCCGAGTGGCTGGCCAAAATCATAAGAAAGAATTTAGCTTTGGGAATCAAAATGAGTGACTTTCCAATAACAGGAACTAAGATAAAGTGATGGACAAATATTTGGTATGTATGTGTTGCGATATTCAAGTAAATCTTAGTGTATGTATGTTCAATAATAGAAAAATAAACATTTAAATTTAAACTGAGAAGTCAGACGAAATCTTTGGGGCTTGATATATCTAAGAAAATGGAAGAAAAGAAGTGGGAATGGGCTGCCAACCTGTTCAGAAGACAAGAGATTGATTAACCAAAGTGTAGGTTTGTTAGTTGATAATGAAATGTATATGGTCGATTTAACTTACTCGTGTGTAACGTAATCGTTATGGGTATGCTAATGATATACCAGTCTCTGATAGCCAATTCATTCAAGGAAATTGCACAGTGACTCGCTACAGCCAACAGTACCAACAGTTTCTTCGGTTGTCTTAAGTTCAATTATCTGCTGCGGATCTGTCAGTCGCTGATGTTCAAGAGTCCTGCTGAGGACACATTACCCCGGACGTTTTGAGTCAAAAGTGTGTCGAACGAGGATTTAGGATCTAGGTCACAAAGCAAAAGATATATATAATGTCTTCGTACAGTGGCTCCCAATTAACAGGGTTTCAACTCCTTGTTCTTAGCTGCCTGTACAGTGGCTGCCTTGAGGCTTACGTCGCAGTCGCCCTACCTACGGTCTAAAGTCACTGCTGCTGAGTAAATATCAACATGACAGACAGACTACTGTGATACTAGAAACCCTGTCACAGCATCAAATACTAGACAGTGTAAACAAAATGTAGCTCAGACACTGCACAATTCCTTGATACGGTATCTAAGTTTCGTAAAGGTACAGCAAGAAATTTGTGTTTCATTTTCAAATTGCGGTTTTTCCCGAGTTATTCTTCACGATGTCCCAAAACAGCTCCTACTTTGATCCCACGGGTTCACACCTCACGGTTCATGAGCAGATATATTGAGTGGATCACTAGTCACGTGGAAAAAGTATAAGCAGCTGTCCACAATCAATGTAACTCGTAAGCGTTATTCTGATAGCTGAGTTTGAAGACGGCCGAATAGAATAAAAATTTTACTTGTGTTTATGATCGATTCAAAGTGGGTTTCAAAACAGTGGGTAGTTGCTACTGTTCTTCAACGCAGGTAAGTAGCCCACCGTCACCTGCAAACAACAACGTTCGATTAGTCATAAAGTACAACAGGTCTGGAGCGATAAAATGTCAGCTAATCAACAAGCGACCGTAGGGAACGTATTCGGTGTAAGCGCTGTCATCTGATTGCAGAAGAGTAATTGTTAGTATAGCGATCAACAATAACCGAATTATGGTTTGAGCTGAGTAGAAACCCTGCTTCATATTGGTGCTAATGACAAATATCATCAAATCTTAATCCACACGTCTGTATATTCGCTTTTACATTCGTACTGGATAATCAATACAAATTTATGAACCTACCTGGATGGTGAAACTCATCTAGCACAAAGTCTTGCGTCCAAAAATCGTGCGGCTCAATAAAAACAGGACAAACAGTGGCTAATTACGTAACCAACATTCTTTATGAGTCTGATGCGCCATACTCACAATCCACATCGTTCATGGGATAAACTGATCCTCGAACGACAAAAGAACCACACAACCACAATCTTCCCAGCGAACATTGGCAGATCGACGTCGCTCTAATCAACACGTTCAAACAAAGGTATAAAAAAAATCATCACTTAGCTCCTATGGAATTGTTTTCTATTCCCAAATGAAACGAACCAACTGAAACAGAGTGCACTCTAAGGTTGGATAGCCAAGATTTAAGAGTCCCTTGATAATTCATTTTCGGCCGCCGACTATCTGTTGTAGTATTTTCGAATAGACTTCCGCATACCTGTCAGTTGATCCAGCGATAGCTTATTATAACAAGTCTTATAAGATGTTTTAAGAAATAGTGACCGGCCGGCTCAGTATACTGTCAAAGTGTGTGCTCCAGGTTCTCAGGATATTTTTCAGATTCCCCGTCTGCTACCATTTTGTATGCTGGGCCGACAGGTTGAAAATTTGCTAAAACAAATCACCGAATCCATATCGCTGTTGGCAGTCATCATAACCCTATATCACTATGGTTCTCCCACAAATCATTCTCGATAACCTGATGCTGGTTATTGCACTGGTGGCAAGTGCCACGAAAACTGCTGCTAGCCTTCAATTCTGAGACTAATGCTAGAAAAGAAAAGCAGCATGAAAAAGTCTACTGTTCATAAGCAGTGGTAATTTTTAGATACTAACAATAGTAACAATAGTATCCTCGGAAATTTAAGGCAGTTTAACAAATTAAAGTTTTGAACTTATTTCTACATGGCATAAACAAGTGCATTCACAAGTTCTCATACTTTGCTAAAATCCAACAGACAATTGGTTAGCATGCACACTAGAAACTAAAAGAAATGTTTAACTGATGCAAACTAATGCATTCGGGTAAAACGTTCTGCTAGTTTACCGTAGTGAAGTTTATTTTAGACAGATAATGCTTTTATTTGACCTAAGCATCATCAGTTATAATCTCAAGCTTAGCTGTTCCAACAGATCTGGGGCAGTATTACCCATTCATCTGCTTTTATACTGCGTTCAAGTCCCATACTGCATAGAACTGTCGGGTTTCAGAAGCAATGTGGCCAGCTCCTTTAGTCAATCAGTAAGTTGCAACCAGATGTGGCGCTAAAACAAGCCGATTATTGTGCATCTTGTAAGTATAAAGGTGCTGCAACAGCTTTCCTCTTCTCAGTTATTCTGCACGTTGATTATCTTTTGTTAATACATACTATTCTGCTCTGTCACACATTATTACACGTTCCGTGGGGCTTACTACATCAGGAAGGGTATGGTTATGCAAATTATAGTAATTTTATGGGCTTAGGATCGATCTGATGGATATTTTGATATCATTTCTATTCTTGGGGCTAAGCAACATCACGTAAGACCATATTGTTTACTGGATCTTAGTTTCAAACGGATGTTACATTCCTGAGTGTAGTAAAGATGTTCATTGTAACTAAGAATGTTTTCTTGCACTCCATCTGGTGACGAAACTTTTAAGTCACGCTTTAACAGTGGACTTCGGCAAACGGATTTATAATCTCCCCCCCTTTTAAAAACAACCACATTCCTAATCATCTTGCCATGCATTACTCTGGTTAGCATATGATAGTGCAACCCTTCGTGCGTGATAGTCTGGCATATGTAGTTGAACGGAATAGGGGGTCCACTATGGGTTTTGTGTACTGCGTTTTTCTTTCAAAACAGTGTTATGCACTGACTGTGAACAACTTCATCCTAAGGGATAATATAGTGCTCAAATAGAACACCATGTAGTAGCGGTCCTTCATTCGGGAACCTCTTCATAAGCTGTCTTCATTCTCGGGTACCTCTTTTTTATCACTCGGCTTACCACGACAATGTCCAGTATAGTAATGCTGACAGTCTCAATGCTTAGCCTGTTATCTTACTTCTGAAAATGATAGCTAGAGATTTCTGTGACGTGAACTTTAGGAGTTAGTTTTATTTGTTTCAAGACACAAGGCAGCGTTATTTGACAAATTGGCTTCAACACAGTGATTAATCTGTTGAGCAGTCTTCTTACGAAAAATCTATTTGCGTGTATATATATGCATACTTGTGTAATGTTCCATTTTTCAACGTAAGGTTGCCTAAATAAATGTCTCTAGCGTTAGCAAATCTGGTTTATTAAGTTGCTTGGAGGTTGGTCGTAAAACTGTTATACGCTTGCATTCTTTCGCATTAACAACTCTGTTCCTCCACCACTTTTGGAAAACTCCTTGTGTATAAGTGAACTTTTCGTCACAGCAACTGAAGATATTTAACTCCTATCTTTGATTGACAACATTTTACCAAAAATCCTCATGTGTTTTTGAGCACTTTAAAACCAAAATTATTCCTTGTGCATCTTATATCTTGAATTTAGTTCTAACTCATCATGAGTCACTTTATTACTCATAATCGATTTCGGAATTTTCATTCTATTTCACATCGTATTTCAACCTTATAATAGTAAAGCTGACACCTCTAGTGAAGTGCCTTCTCGTCCCGACCATTGTGTTTTATCATAGTTAGAGCAAGAAATTCTGCCTTCTAAAATACTACTGATTAGTCAGCCAAACACATAAACCTTAGGAATGAATAAACTACACCTGACTTTATGCTTACAGACAACTGTTGAGACATTGTTAACTATTAGGTGATGATCATTTTGGAACCAGGAATTTCACCCAACAATTTCAACTACAGACTCAGCAATAACCAAATTGATCCCACATTAGTAAGTAATGTAGGATTTATGGCAAGTGACGCGGCTTATTCGTTAACTATGGGTGATTCGATACGCAATTGCTCACAGTTTTTCGAACTACAATTAAATACCCCGCCATCCCATTCCCAAACTATTCGAAATTTGTCATTCTCAGAAACTGCAGGTGTTGCAGATCCACGCCAAATATCGTCGTTTAGCAAGTTTCGTGACTTCCCTGATTTCTGCTCGCTTGAGTAGCTCTGATCATTGAATCTCTAGTTGAAGTCAACAGAACAGTTGCTGGATGTTTTCTGTATACAACCTGTCAACGTAAGCATTATCCACACAAGTATATGGTTCATTGTTTGCATACGGTAATTCAGTCGTGTCTAGTGCGAGGTTAATGGGGTAGTGCATATCAAAATTGTCTTATGAAATCGTGGTCGATGGTCAGGCGCTGCCATTCCTGAGCTCTCAGCATACAATAAAACTCGAGTCCATTTTTTCTGGAGGAGGTAAATGTGTAAGTTGTGATGAATTCTAAGTGAAATTCAGTTATTCTTTACTACTTCATTGTGTGAAATTTTCCTGTTCCACTACATTCTCTTTTCGCTGAAATCGTGTATACAAGTTGTTCAGTTTGACCATTCTGCGTTACAAAGTACCCTGACTTTGTCATACATCAGAGATAAAGTATCACGATGAACAAATCATTCACTCCTATGACAACAGTATCTAACACTAATTGAAAAATTGTTGTGCTCTGTATGTCCATTGGAAAATTGGGTGCAACTCAGTATGTAACCGATAAGAGTGAATCAAAGGGTCAGTCAAATCAAGTATTCGCGTGTTTTTTAGGATGAAACGTGAACAGAATTTTGGATACAACTCAAACTTTTAGTTCACTCTGAACTAAAAAATGATTTTCTTTCAAAGAATTACCGTAAAATTGTTAATTTTCTTCCAAATGATATAAGTTAGAAGTCATCAGTCGGTAGGAATTACACTACCGCACTTCTCACAATTAACTTTGCATCAGTAACTGAAAATAAACGATGATCTTTCAGTCATAAATTCATTGTATCAGTAAACTATTACTCGTTTTTGGATGAAAAAATGATCTACCATGTACACCAACCACCTGAATTCAATTCAGTAAGCGCTGAGACTTGAACATACATTTATAATCTAGGCGAATTTAACTCAAAATTTCATTCGCGTTCATTTCCATGCTTTACTCAATTACAATAAGTGGTTTAGTAGCAATTTTATCTGTTGGATTATACGATACCTTGTCTGCTGACGTCCTGTCTCACCAACACGCCCGGATCAAGTGACTATCGAATACTTACTGGTAAAAGTAGTGCTGGCAAAATAATCCTAAATTAATGGTCATATCAGATCCACTAACTTAAACCTACGAAGGTCTGAGGAATCAACACTTTTAGAAGTTCATGTTGGACACCACCCACAGTTGATCACAGGTGTCGCATTCCCATAGACTTTCCAGTCGACCCCTTCCGAAAAGAACCACTAGACTCGAGTTTCGCTCCCATTAGAGCTCGTCAGTCGTGCATATCCTTGCCACGGTCCGGACTAGAACTCCGGCCACGCTTTCATATGGCGGCCGTGTTGACGACTGTGCCATTGACCTCACATTAGGCACGACCGAATTATCATCCCAACGCTCAACCACTTTCGCTTGTGAGTAATGATCAGGTTGCCCGATCGTCTCGAAATAAAGACACAGTTACTGTCTGTTAACTTCAATCGATAACCCCACGATTAGGACTTCATAGACAGGTCGAGATCTCCGATCTCATTAAACCTGCTAGGCGATATTTTATGTTACTGATGAATAGTCGGGGGGTTGGTTAATTTCAATTTCGAAAGGGGCTAACTGGAAAGTGTGGAAATGCGATAGCTGCGATCAATTTTGGGTGGTGTTTACAGCGAAATTAACCAAAACCACGACTACTCATCAGCAAACTTTCAGAGTTTCTAAGATCACTGGTAACTGCCAAGCAAGAATACAAAGTTGGCTACGGATTATATTTGCAAAGAATGGCTGTCATCCGATTTTTCCAATGCTGACAGAACTTTTTTGCTGGGTTTTGATATTTGATGATTGACCATTGCTGGAAGAAGTCAAGCTGGAGCTGATTCACTAACATCGAAGACAATGCTTATAGGTTGTAAAGAGAGTATTTTGGTTCACTAGTAAAAACAGAAAACAAAACTACTCCCGTTTGGGATTAGGTTGTTTTGTATACTGCTACACTCACAAAAAGTTATTTGCAGTAAAATTTTCAATAGGTTTGTACACTAACACGTCGTAAATTCGTAGCACAACCTGCTTAGCCTTTTATTACATACGTGTATTACTCTGCAGGCATTGAACAATAAGTCACCTAAGTACGTCGACTGACCCATTCCATGAGTATTGACTGATCGAAGTATTCGCCACCCAAATGTGCATGGACCTGATCGGAACACGTTATCCGTGTTTATAAAAGTACATGCCAATTACTACTACCAGCCAACGCATTATATGACAGAACAGCCGTGGGTGAACGAATTTTATGAATACGTTCATGTGCAACGTGTAAGATGACGAGATGTTTCATATGAACGGCTCTCTCAATTACCATATTGAATTTATGGTCGATGTGCCGGTTATACAATTAACCGTGAATGAATGGTAGCAGCCTACACCTATACGCTGTCAACAGTCGTAACAAACATTGCACATTTGTATGTAAACAATAGACCACAGACAGTGCAATCTCAAACGGATTGTGGTTTCACATGCATACTCCCTAATTCGAAGTAAACCAAAAGGAGTGTAGATAACAAACGTGCAACCTAGGACAGAATCATTTTATTAAGGCTTTGGAATACTGTTTGGTTGAAATAAAATAAATTACAATAGAGCTGTATCAAACAAGTATACCCAGAGTTCCGTTCTGAGACAAACGACGTTGTACGCCAGTGTTTTCTGCATTCGATAATATCACTTCTGTTGATGATATGATCACATGAGCGAATTAAAATAAAAACTGCAAAAAAAGGAAACTGTCGGAGATTTAGAATATCTTCTTAATAACTGCCGGTCCAATGCTAATAAAGTGAAATGTCTGAGCTGTCTCCCTCACCTCAATGATTTCTGAAACAGTACTCAATGTTTTGTTAACTTGCAAGAAATGCTGTGTTTTAATATACACAAATTGTATTTTGAGTTGACAGAGTGACGACATCATTAGGGAGGTGGTAGAGGAGCATAGGAAGAGAAAAGTCTAGAAACCACTGTAGTATCTGGGGTCTATTGACTAAATTTTTTAAGCGTTTTGGTCATGCGGTGAATTATGCTGTGAATTTCCACGGGCGATAAACTGCGCAAAACCAAAGAACACTACACCACTGCTAAAATTTGGGGCCGACCTGCCACGGTGTTAGCCAAGTAATTCTTCACTCTGCTGGTTTCAAACCCATTCATTTGTCACTACTTGTGAAGGGCTGTAAATTATTTTGAAACTAAAACGAGGGATGACTTTTTATCTCCAGTAGTACCACCCGAATTAAAAACGGTAGAAATGAGATGACACGATCTGTTTATTCGTAAGTGTAAGGAGGTGTTGCGATCGCATTTCTGCCTTTTCTATTGTGACACCCTTCATGGAATGTCCCGTAGGTTTCATATGCCTGAAAAACACTCTATCTGTGGAGCGTGTTTTGAAAAGTACAGGATGGGGTCACGTAACTGAGGTCTGTCTGAATAAAAGCCTCTGAAGGAATGACAGGTTTGATATAGACCATACTTGCTGGTAAGTAAGAATGTAGTGCTTCTCATGCTCTGGTGTAGTTGTCAACTGTGCAAATAGGAAACGTCTGACGCTTGAAAGATTTACACTTGTAATCTATATGACACCCCCACATAAGGTGCTGCCCTACAAGTTGAGAAACAGGGTCGGACTTCATAAAGTAGGTACTGACGGAATCTTTACTGTCCTGAGTTTCAATTTGCTCTGATAGCTGATGCGTGTAAGTAGGAATGTCAAAGAATGAAGATTCAAGCAGCTGCTACAGAAGGAACCGAAAGAGGTAACCAATGTTCACTTAAACCAGAATGTAAGTAAATGTCTTCCAAAGTTCACCTAAGAATGCAGTTCTGAATCGAACGGCACAAAGGACTGTTTTGTTGAAGTATGTCCAAGGGCAGTAGTACGTGCTATTACCCCCTTTGACTGTTACGATTACCTACCAATAACGAACTGTCAATATACAAGTGGCGAGCACGCTGAGAGAAATTAAATTCATGTCAATCACTCTGTTTCTTATCATCTAACGACATCTGTTGTTTTGGTAATTTGTCTCGAAATAGTTCAGAATCATCGGGAACGTCTTTCAGCTGAGGAGTCTATGGGAATGTCAAAGCTGCTTTCAAGTCTGGTTACTGTACAAACCATATTAATCACACTGAAATATTACTGCCCAGTCTTCATGAGTTCGTCTGGACATGGAACGTTTTCTTGATTTCTTGATCAGCATTTCAATTCTTTCGTTATCTTAGACAAACTCCGCCACCCTCTAGTACTAGATGTGACGCTGTTGATCGCTGAAATGAGAACTTTCGTTAATCATGTTGGCTCTCCCTAGTTTACCCATCCGCATGATTTTTGATCTGTTTTAGCAAGCTATTTTTCTACATATCTACTGTGCTGCGGGTAACCACCCTTCACTTAGTCTGTTCTATTACCAGTTCATTTATTATACCACTGGCTCCGTTCGGAGCCCATTGGCCGTACGGAACTATAATATTGTCGTGAAAGGCTGAGGTTTTGTTTATTTTACCCACTGGTAAACCTCAACGGCCTCTTCTTTTATGTCATTCGTTTCTGTTCTAAATGTTGCCTTTTTCACTGAAACTTCCTTTAGTTTGATTGTATTCAGGGAATAATACTTCAATATTAGCTTAAAATTAGTCTAGCCAATCAGTGTTTGTAGGAAAATCAACACTCACACTCTCATTGGTTTGATTGTTCAAAGTTTACGCCCGATACGTGATGTGTGGATGAAATCACGTGTGTAGGCACCTGTCGCCTTCGCTCATTGTGAAATTCTAATCCAGATAAGGAAACCGCCAGCCATGGGAATAAACAGTGCTTATGTGTGTCTGTGTTGCACACAACAACCGCGAACACAACCATCTCCATGAGTATCATTGACTTTTTGCCCAGTTCGTGACACAAAGAAGGAGAATTCATCATCTAAACAATTTTTAACTTCGAAATGCACAAAAATGTTTCTCCACTTGTTGAACTGGAAAACAAATCCTGACATTTCGTCTATAATCACATTAACCTTTAATGCAGTCCAGTATGCTACCTGGCCAAATCTGCTGTTCAAGCACATGCTATTTAAGAACGACGAATTCGTTATTACAGTACGGATGTCATTAACAGTAATGCATATTGCATGCTAAAAATATCTTACCCATAGTAGGTCAAGTCGGGAGACGGATGAGGAATTCTTTAGGCATATCGATATATCTTTGTACAGGCCACACAACAGCACATCGCAATTGCATTGTTATTTCTCATTAGTCTCACTTGAGGCAACTTAACCACTGTGAGTCTCATCGAATTAGACGAAATGAGCACACAAATATGGAAAACGACCACTCATTGGTATAAAATGTAGTCATTCGCCAAAATCTTCAAGCATACCCAGTTAAACCGAGATAAATACCTTTTTGGAAGTAAATATAAAAAAATAATCTTACTTCTGGCCAATTACCAAACGGGAAGGTATTCAACAGAAAAGGTACATATCAAAAATATCTCCTCTTCGCTGTAAACGTCATGCTCACTGTTTAATGGGTTTATTCGACACAAGGTGAAACTGACAAACATACAATTCTATGAGTTGCTCTGTTTGGTTGAGTCTCATTGCGTTCGTGGAATAAATAGTAGTAGCTGATTGGTGAAGATTTTCTCTCATCCCATAACTTGCAACACCACTTTCTAAAGCACTGTAGACCAGAATCGACTCAAACAAATAAAAAGACTTGTCCGTTTTCACGGAATGATGATGATTCCGATAACATTTTGACTCAATTAATTGCGTCACTTTCAATCACAGAATGTTGTTGAGACCTGGATTTGAATTTCCTGCAGATCAGCCCCTATCTCACAAAATTGATTCCCACTTATCAGACGTCAAAAACTTAATTAGCGGATCCTTGAACCTCAAATTTTGATCTTGAGTTAAAAAAAGCACAAAATGACGATAAGTGATAGTTCGGCTAGCAAATAACGAACTGCTAATTATCAGCGATGTCGTCCGTTGCCAAATAAACACGTTTTCTTACAGTTTAATAATTTCTTCACAAGTCCAGCCCTAACAGGACTATCGCGAATGCAGAAAATCAGGCGGATAGGCGACGCAAACACTAGTGGTTTTCCAATATGCTTGAATAATATGCGACTCATATACTATCAACTAGTAGAACAATACGGTGATAATGCTATTTGCCATCATACACAGAATCACTCATGTGCAGTGGGCCATTAAAACAACAGAACACAAATAAGTGTGGGAATGATATAATTGCAAGTACATTTAGAACGTACCGTTCCCACATTGCTTCAGTGGTACTGTTCACTGGTAATTAAAAAGACACGCTGGACGTCCCAGCTGTGAGCGTACAGATGTACCACGGGAAGGTCATTGACAGTCAAATGAGTAGTAAAAACTTTATATTCAGTCTAATAGCGCACCTGTGAAAATAACCGATCATTCCGAACGAGGAGGAACTTTGTTGACTGCAACTGCACCTCCCACTGACAGTCAATAATCAGACAATATTTCATGGGCACTTGCCATGTGATTAAATTGCCTAATTTACATAACTTGTTGTTTACAGTGTACACACGATGTGCTCATATAAAGTATTCCCAGTAAGAAATTACACAGTGTGTAAATGCTCGTCCGATTCTGTTTGGGGAAAGGACACACCAATTTGTCCATCGCAAAAGACAGTGAAATGATCGACAAATCAATGGAAAGGTGAATGAAATCAACTTCACCAGCAAAAACAATAGATTCGTTTTCTGACAAGGTTGAACGTTATCAACTGTTGTTACTGATACTAGCCTGGTTAAACGTATGTTCTTAACGGAATGTCTTCTAAAGGTTTCACTTGAGCCGACTGAAGCATTACAAACATGTGCTGAAATATTTTGTTGACATAATTTGAGCACCGCGCACAATTTTCTCATTTGCAATTGACTTATTCAACTCTATTTAAAACAGAACACTTGATTCAGTGTTAATGCCTAGCAATCTGGTACGATTTTCCCTCGATCGGAATGTGCACTCCGAATCACGTCCACGTGAGGTGAAGTCGATGAACACCGTGCAACCGACCTCGAATTGAGCAAGAGGGAATTATCATACCTAAAAGGTCAGGTGTATTTGGCGTTTGAATAATGATTAGTTTGTCTGATCAAGTTGTTCCACATTGTTGGAGCAGTCCAACAGCAAAACAGTAAGAAAATGTTGAGCGCAAGGATCAGAAGCAAGGTCTGCAAAGACGACCTTAAATACTATCTGGTTGTTGTGGTCGGCTACGCATAGATAGCTAGGTTCTACGTAGTGAATTAGCTAGCACGGCGCATGACTTGCACAGCGCATAACTCACGACGCCACTCACGCAGTTGAGCTTGGTCTAGCACTGTGCATCAAACAATTTCCTTAAATGTGACCATTAGGGTTATCCTGATGGATTCAACTCGACCAGCTCACCTCGGGACAAATAATTTGGGGAGAGTTCATTGACGGACAATCTACCCCAAAATACGTCACCGGTAACCTAATCAGCCCCGATGTAAACTGTCTATAAAGACCTAATTGAATGAAAAGCAGAACTGATTTATGTGTTCACAACGTAATACAAGCAAAGAGACCCCGTGATTTATAATGTGTGCAATTACTTTTGGCATTCAACTTTTGCATTTTCATGAAGAACGGTTTGGATATCCTGTTCGTTCTGGCCTATAGTTTCCAACCAAAGAAAAACGAACTGTTGACTGATGATCCACAGTTGTTTTGATAATTGATGTTATAATCCAAATACAAATGAGATGCGCCAAAATGCTAGATTCTCTACGCAGCAAATAGCGAGAAAGATATGTTCGTGATAAATGATCTCCGATCTGTGGAGACGCCTTTACCCGATGTCTTTCTGTGTTTTAACAGAATGAGAACACCCTATATTTTGTACACTCGCTCTTGGCTAGTTAATAATTCTCATATTAATGGACTAGAGAATGACGGCATATTGGACAACTTCCAATTACAGTCCACGGATGTGTATACATGTTTAGAGTTTACAACTGTATCATCCTATGGGTTCGAAAAGTGTTGCCAAGTCAAACCAAAGCTTTAAAGATGTTGATTTGACTAGCAGTTAACCCTGGAATTAGCTGTTACTCGTGCAGCCTGCTTGAATAGTGAACAATAAGATGGAGACTATTGCTCGACTTGCACTGACTAGAGCACCTTATCGCAACCTCGTTTTTTGATTTATGCTTACCAAATAAACGTTCACTTGCGCTGCGGTTAATCACATTGTAACATCAGTTCCACTCCATCCTTAATCAAATACTCATCAGATATTGTGTAAACGGGAACCGTGCACCCGCTGACCAGAACAAAACCAATTGTGCTGCGCACGTCAATCATACTTCTGCGAAACCCAACACAGATACCGGGTGAAGATCCGAAAGCTTTCCAACCCGCTCATCCGGTCGATATCTAAAACTAAACACTGGTAATTGCTTCATCCATATCATGACTTGCCAAAACTACAGTGTGCATTAACCAATGCATCATCTTCACTGTAACGCCAGTCAGACTGCAAATGTTCACATTTTTATTAGATTTGTAAAACGTGATTGAACGATGTGTTTCCTACGCTTGGTTCCATACTGGTCCATAGGTGAATCGGAAGTAGTAGTTGGCTAGCCGTCCCACTACTGTGTATCGGCCAGAGTAAGAGGTGGACATTTGTGCGAATTCATAGGAACTCTGGACTGACTGCCCAGTCCTCGGTGTGCTATTGAGATGCGTAAGGTTGCACCTATTGAACAAGTAACCTAAAACGATGATAAGAACAGGCAAGCTGTGCTTGATCATTCGATTACTAGTGGGAAAATAACAACTCCGGTGGAACGCGAACACATTGAGAAGTCAGTCTGCTCGACATTCTGTTCAACAGTTAACATCTGATTGTCGATATCCCATACCATACAAATTCCTGCGTGATTAACTCAGTGGAGACATGCAAAGAGCAAAAATGTTTTTACCCCCACCAAGAACCTTTCCGTAAGTTTTAGCAAAAAATGACTTAGAAAACAACGCTACTAATACGGGCATCTCTCTACCAAATGTGGATGGACCATAGTTCGTACACTCATTCTCAGAACATATATTTGAGGATGATATTCACTCAGGAGGGGTTGTGTAATTTGAAAAGGAATTTGTATATCGCTCTATTCGTGGACAGTCTAATTCCTTGTTGAAACAAATGGGAGTTTTCTAACCCTCGGTTGACATTTTTTACATAAAACTTACTTATCTGATATAACAGGTGAATTAAGGAAGTATACGATATTTCAGAAGCAAATTCCAGAAGCTACTCCTTGGATACGTCGTGCCGCACATTGAGTCTGATGATTATTGTAGTACTGTAAGGAAAGTTTATGTTCTTCAAACAGCATATCCGACTGAGCATGGGCGGCCCGACTCAGGCCCTATGTTTTGGTTAACGGCCGTTTTAAAGCTGGTTTCCAGCAAATGCGCGTTTTGTACGTCGCTGTTGTACCACATTTCTGTGGTCAATAACGTTCAATTTATGACCACAATGGTGAAGAGAACATTCGCGTGTGTATTGAAGTTGATTCTGTCTATATTTTTAGGACCAGCATATTATTCAGCGTAACAAAGACAAAAAGACCGAAGAACAAGATGAAAAGCCACCAAACGATGATTGACTTAACTGAGAGCCAGGTGTTATCACAGGAGATACGGAATTTATTGCTTCAACTGAAAAAGATGATTTTTTCACGTACATTTACCAAGGAGGTACGCCGAGTTTATCATTGAGTTCAGCTCCACTTTTCCAAAGGGGATTTTCCAGGCAGTGTTTAAAAAACGAGTGTAATACCCCTGACATTTTCTTAGCGAACTGTTAGGAAGTTGACACAAGACGCTTTCATGGACTCGCCAGGCCGTTCGGGCGCACTGACTTCACTTGTAATAGCGAAGAATGTAACAGACGGTGTATATCGTGGCCGAATTAGGGTGAAACAACAGACATTGCGAACTCGCCGGAGTGTTTAAACAATGAATACCGTACTCGCCTTACACTACGATAATTCGTAAACATGTAGGTGCGTGTACAAGTGTGCTCAAGCATCTGAACTTTTCTGCCACCTTGACGTGGTGTTTAGGCATTTGTGTTATTTTCATCTGGAAAGCTACACTGATTAGGATTTCGGTCTTTCCAGGTTCACCTATGTCATATAGATCAAAACGCGCAGCCAGATAAAAGTAGTTACGCTCGTAGGTGTATATTTCGCATTACTGACTACGTTTGTGGGGGGTTGGGTAGTAAGGCAAGAACCTATGAGTATACAATGCATTACCCTTATACATGCAGCATTGCTGCCTTCCGTGTACAAAACGAAGGGGTTAGAAAATGTACTATGAAATGCGGAGCACTTCCATCCGTTGAACGTGGCCACCAGTGTACTAACTTGTATGGTCAATAAACCCTCATCACTTCTCGGAGGCCTGGGTGCACCTTCTGTTGGATAAACTGTTCAGTAAAAGATGCTCGGGAGCCCGGTGTCTGTGTCATAATCGCTGACCGCGCCAAATATTCAATAATAAGTTAACCCTACGACAGCAATCCGAAGATCATGTCCACGAGCTTGTGACATGGTCGAGTCAAGTCTGTAGCATTTCTCAGGTCCTGTCGGCACCGGTGAGCGACTGACTCTTTGTTCAGTAGTGGAAACTCGGGGATTTAGGTTCTTTCAAAACTGAACATCGCCCAAATTTGATCCGGACAAGGATATGCACTACTGATTAACTTTAATAAGGGCGGAACTCGAATCTAGTGCTTCCTTCCGGAGTGGGCTGGCCGATAAGCTTATCTGAAGGTGAAAGTTGCTATTAAGTATGGGTGGTTTTCCATGTTTTAAATGGCTGTCCTAGGCGATGTAATCATGTTTGTCGGGCGCAGCACATCAGCCTGGCAGATAGTTCTCGGACCTCACTACACCTTTGCAATCGGTGAGTACAGTGGTTGTCTGCTCCATTTACGTGCAACTCACGACTTGGCTACCACAACTACAGGATTCCAGCTGGGTCTGAGCGATAGTACGACGTGGAAGCAACCAAGAGGCAATCATAACCATTTGTTTGATTACGTGATCACGTGGCAGTGCGACATTCATGGAGTGCGTATCACGTGAGCGATGCCCGTGCCGTTGACGTCCATCTGTAAAACGCCCTTGAATCCACTACCGCTGAGAGTATGTGGCAACGACCACCGAGACGACCGGCATCCAGCACCAGAAACGTCCAAATTGATTCGACAACAACAATACAGCCATCTCGAAAGTGATAAGGGGGAAGAATGCGACGTTTGCTATCCCCACTATGGGCCCAGAGAACGGGAACAAAAAGCTACATTCCGGAATATTCGTCGTCAACTCGCCGAACATCTTTGCGGAACCATTGATGACTGGTGGGAAAAGCAAGTTGAGCTGATACATGGCTTCGCTGACCGCCGAAAACACAACGCGCTCTAGAATTCACTGAAAGCGATTTTTTGTTCATCCACATCGAGTCCACGTGATCCTGCCCATTCGACATTCCCGACGCCCTCTTCGATGTATATCTGGACATTTTATCCATATTTTTATCAAACTTAACGTTATTTATTATTGTATATGAGTCATCCTTGTTTGTCTGTTTCCAACCATTTCCACGGTTACGTCTATTCTAACCATATACCTCAATCCCCAACTGTGTGTCCTTCTTTGTTATAAGCAAATAGTGTTAGGCCCTAGGTATTTATATATAGCACACACACCCACGACTCAACAGGCCTGTCGCTCCGATGCTTCATCAGCTGTCCCCTACTAGTCATCTCCCACATAAAATATTTACATTAACTTTTGCCGGGATTGTTGGCTCCACGTGAACGAACACACCATTTTATCGAAAACACCTTTGTAGATCTTATTCTCATAACCAATATGCGCATGCTTTTTGTCTCAGTCTTCTGTTCACTGGTTGACCAGTACACTTTCACAGACTTTTACGGTAATAACTTTGCTCAGACATCAGTCTGTGTACTTAACCACGCACGAACACAACTGCTGAGTCCGGAACACTGTCCACCCGACTGAATGAATGCAGGCGTCTATCGTAGCACTCATAAGTACGGCAACTGATCAAGATGTTAACGTTGTTTACCTATCACTGTCCTGTGTGTTGGACAATCAGGCGCCCGTACAACGAATGACGCACGATTGTGTAGATGTCAAATGGAGCATCCATGTATCGATCTGAGTATCGGACTCACTTGACGGTGAAGTCCTCCGACTTGAGAAGCCACCAAGTCGTTAGACATGTGTTTACGTTAGAAGTGAAAGTTATTGGGTAGTAGTTTCTTGTTTATCTATCGTTTACTTGGTCTATCTGGAATAACCAACAAGCGAATTGCCTTACTCATCCACTTTTAAGTCAAAGCATTTATCAAAGAATGTCCATCGAAGCCCAACGTCGTGACATAACCTGTTATCAAAACTGTCATATCAGAGTATATTTCAGCACTTCTTTTGTTTCAGACAATCACGAACTGCTGATAAAGAGTTATTACCATCTGAGATTTACGAGCAGAAGAACTGTCGTTGACACCATACATGACACTCTTCTCTATCCGACTCGTATTGTCCAATGGAATATGTTACACTCCCTATATGAAACATAATTGACGAATAATTCAGAATATTTAAATCAGAAGAGAAGTGGTTAGAGAATTAGCATCTGTTTTCGAACATTCTTTTTTAAGCTATTACAGTCACCAGAACATGCCATAGAACAAAATTATTTCTAGAGGATTCCACGTTTTCCGGTCATTACAGAGTAATTTCTGACTGCGTACTGACTCGTTCCCATGGATATTTATTCCGCTTTAACGCCCGTTCTAGTCGTTTTAGCCATGTTCACTGTTTTTTGTTAGTCAACCTTCTTTTTGGCCAGTGACTATTCAACAAGTCATTGGGTGGCTGCTCCAATATACATTCGACATCGTACACGGACGCACCACTTCGTTGTGCACAGCGTGCGTGCGATAGTCAGTGAGCACGTGCGACAAAGCAAACACGTTGCATGTATGTTCTCGATCGAAGTTAATTAACTCCGGCCAAATCTGATCAACACTACTCACAACTAAGCGTTTTTGTACGTAGTGAAAATTTGACCCTACCTAATGTCAGGTCAGTGGTGCAATGGTCAATACGGTTGCCCCATGTAGAGGTGTAGCCTGAGCTCAGCTCGCGGGCGTGGCAAACGTACGCACTACAAAAAACTTCACTAAAAGCGAAATTCGCGTTCAGTGTTCCTTTCTGACAATGGCTGACTGGAGTGTCTATTTGAATGAGAAAGTTACAATCAATTTTGAGCAACGGTCAGTTTGTGATAGCTAGAACGGTGGCTATATGATTATAAAAACTCACGACCGTGAAAAGCTCAGTTACTGGGGAAAATGTATGTAATCCACTTGGTTGATTCGGCTGTAGCTCTGAGAGCATACAGATATTGTAGCGAAAAGGCATCCAATAAAGCACAATCTTTATTGTCCAACACGCTAGTTCATATGCTACGCGCGCGCGCTCGCGTTTATGAGTCAGAATTCTAGTCCACAACACCCCGAGGTTGTTGCTATCTACATGTTCTATATATTCTAATGTTTTACGTTCGTGACTGAAGACAGTAAACGAAATGTTAACATCTCGCATTGTCTTCTATCGTTATTGGTGATTAAGTATAAAATAGGCCAACCAGGAGATTATAACGAACTAGCCAAACAAACCCAAACGGAAACCAAAAACTGAATGCGGATGATCTGTTAGCTTTGTCCCTCTATTATTGATTGAGAGATTTCTTTGTAAATTGTAAACTAATCACTAGTGACAATTGGACTCAACCTTCTTTGAACTGTTCTCACCGTTGATCCGTTCTGTGAGTGGTTTTGTGAACCACGTTAAGTGAAATTGAACATCATCTTGAGAACGCATAATTATTCAGCCCGTTTGAACCTGTGAACGTATGCGTACATCATAGTCAACACAACATGCTAGACCTTCACTCACTCGGCCTGAATAGAGAAGTTCGTTGTCAGTTGCCTCTCTATTCAGGTCTACTAGGAGATCACTGAAAAATGCCACTTATTCATCATGCCGACATTTATAATTTGATCCAACTTATGGACCTCACTCGTTTGCTACACTCTCCATCAAATGTGGACTAACCAATGGTATACGACAAAGAAAACAAGGTGCATTTCGAAACAAATTCACGTCAACTATGTTGTTTACTTTTCTACCCAACTGTGTATACAGTTTAAGTAAGCTTTGATCGGCAAGTTCCAAACTTATGGAGCTTGATATGACAAGTTAGTGCACATCAGTATTTTCCGGCAGGTTTACCGTTAGGAATTAAAATAACCGCCAATCTTCTGTGATCAACTGCACGAGTCCGACACATGTACACCTTGTTACTGTCCAAGTTGGCATTAGACTTCCTCACTTAATCTAGTAACGCTGAATCTGGTGTGTCTGGAATATCGTATAACCAGATGATTAATACAGTCAAGCAAAACACAAGGTAACAACATAGTCTTCTTTAATTAGTGTTTTTCTGCTAGGACGACCAGACGTGTTTTGTGGTGTTATGGTAACAGTCTGCTGCCACTACACTTCTGATCTCATTGGCTAATTTCATCACACACTAAAATCATCGCTCACTCTGAACTAGTCTGTTAGATGGATCGCTCGTGAGCACAACAGCTGACCAGAACATAAATCACTGTGTAAAATGCTATGCTTTCATTGAATCGTTCGCCCATGAGTCCCTACGCCTGAACTTATGAACACAGCTTTCTATAGTGGATGTGCGTCTCATCGATTCATCTTCTACTTTCCCGTGGACCATCAAATCTTAATCTCCGATGATCAACATGTCGAGTTTGATAAAGTTGTACTGATTCAGACGAGTTGTTGACTAGATGCATATGTGGTATTCATCAGAAACAGAGAAGTGAGCAGTGGCAATCAGAGCAAGTTGCTTTACTCATTCCAGATGTGCAGATGTTCGATCATCACACCCGTGAAAGTGTATCAAGTTGTAAAGGAAAGTTGGGCTTCTAGACTACTATCTCATTACTGTTGTTTATCTCTATCCATTATTTTTCAGCAATATACGCTGGGCAAACCAGCGTAACAATGTCTTACTTTGATAAATATCTGGGAGTTCTAGCATCCAGTGAAATCCTTTGGTCATACGCTGGTCGAGTGCGGAACAGTTTGACACTTCTCTTTTTTTCCCGCCACTTAAAACACTTGCCTACTTACCCCTCTCCGACTGGGCACCTCTTCAAATCCACATTTGTGCGCACTTGTACTCACAAATGATCAGTACTTTCATATCGTACACGTTATATTTGGGGCAAACGTAAACCAATAGGTGCTCGAAAATATCAGTAAAATACTATCACAACGATTTTTGTTTTATTTCTCCCATCACTTCGTAAACTCTTGATTGGCCAACTGTGTTCTTAGTGAACATTTCAGGTAAGCATTATGTCTACTGATTGACTATTCACTCATGTAAGTAGTATAACAATTGCCTATTCAGAAAAAGCGTAAACTGGCAAGAAAGGAGACAAGTATCGAAGATATTACTTGCATACAATGGCAACAAAGTAAACTTTTTACAAATTGCGTTAACAACGGTAACAAACTTGATAAGTCATATGAGGTGACGGATGGAAAGTGTCTATATGCCTGTTTGGAAATTTCAAAAATAAGCTTGTCGCTTACGGAGAACTGGCACCATTATGACTCGTGTCATCATTTAGAACATGTGCTCCAAAGTGAGACATCTGACATAGAAAAAACAGTCGCCTTTAAGTCTTCCATACAAATGTATCGTAAGCCTTCAGTACACCTGGACTAATCAATGGGTATAAATTGGCGGCTGCGTAACTAAGCCGTCCCAGTCATAGAATACATGGGAGATCGTATCATCATATGTGATACGTACAATGAAATCATAGATTTACTTCATCCATCAACATGTATTGTGCAGGACCAATTTGGTAGTGGCGGTTGGAGGATCCGTTCCTTATTTGTTGCTTTTACAACTCAAGCTGCCTACCCTCAACAATCCCCGTGTGTGCTGTCAGCGAGTACTACTGCTTTGACGCCACTAGTTGTAACTGTATTAAGCTTGATGAACGCAGCATGAGTTGATACTCACAGTCCGTTAGATGCTGCATCATACAGCACCAAGCTATTTCGTCAGATCTACAGATATGCAGATGTTCGATCACAACACACCTCAGGTTTGCCCTAACATCGATGAATTTCATAATTAAGGCTCTCCGGTTCACTGCAGTTGCTACAACAAACCACTAAGTTTTAGCCTCTGTAAGTTTGTCATCCAGTTCTTGATCCGAAATCATGATAGTATTTTGGCTAGAACCAACACTTCTCCAAATAACTATACAGAAGGGCAGACGATTGTGATTTTGGTCAGACTTTCTCTTCCTAACTTCCATCGAATTCCTGCTGGCTTTTATCAACAGTTTTTCGCGTATTTTATCAACAACTTCACAACCCCACTTCGTTGACGACGGAAAAGGCTGATAAGCCTGGCCTTAAATTTCCTTGAAGCCACCACAGGCAGTCCCGCGAAGAGGACATTCAATCACAAGACTTGTACAGCTTCATCCAACAAACGAATCACAGGTCAAAGATTGCTCTCACATCAACCGTTCCTTACGTCCTTCTCAGCAAGCTTCCGTTAGTTAAATCAGTGATCTACAACAATCATTTCTACTACGCAATCCGAATTTTGATAAGTCCAAACACTGTGTTATATTAGTTTTCTCATGTATTCGGTACACTGCTGTTTGTGTGCCATATATGCATTTGTATTAATGTTAGTAACCTTCTGGTTACGAGCAACTTTTGTGCCAGTAATTGGTGAGCCCGAATGAGGTCATCCGGATCGCTACATATTTCCCATTTTATTCAACAGCCTAGCTTTGAGCCACTGAGTTTCGCTAATCCCAAGTAGTTCTATCAAACCAAACTGCTGTTAACCTGCTGGGACATCAGCAACTATTCTTAATCTTGCCCATCCTTTCGACAGTTTATCGTTGAATTACTGCCTCCGTACAGAACCTTTTGATATTACCGGACAGAACTACCGTTGTGAACGACCGAGATTTGTTCATTGCGACTACTTGTACATTTATCAAATAGTACCATAGAAATATTTGTGTGTAATATTATCCTTGACTTTGGGGTTACGCGTAAACCATTGATCAAAAAAAAGTCATCTCTGTCAATGTTAATGTAATGTGGACATCACGAAGTCCAGGTCTTCATTCATTCCATTACATAAGACCAAAACATCATTTTTTTCATCGCGTTCAATGCAGTCGTTTGCTCCCAAAGTTGCTGCTTGATTGAAGTAGTTTATGATAAAGCATTGCATTCTGACTAGGATAGTCGTCCTCAGCTGCTAATCTTTCCTTACAAATTACGTAACGTGAGTTGTTCCAGTGATTTTCTCTCTTCAAGCCATCCTTCCAAGCTTGAATGTTGTCTTCCTCGGTGCAATATTTTATCTGCGACTTATAATCTAAAGCATTGCGTTCCCTTGATCCAGTTCACCAGTAACGATAGAAGACATACGTCGCGAGATGTTAACATTTCGTTTACTGTCTTCAGTCACGAACGTAAAACATTGGAATATAGAGGACATGCGGATAGCAACAACAATGGAAACAATCAACGGTTGGGTTTACACAAAACAAGGACTGTTATCAGTTCCAGGACGTATGTCTTCTATCGTTACTGGTGGACTTATAATCTGTTTTGACGGCAGCAAACTGTACTAAATTTGTTTTCCATTTAACCAGCACGAAAATCCACATTTTCAAGCAAAAACAGATCAGCCTTTGTTGCAAATCCCGGTTGTCCATACCAGAAGGAATAATCTCGGTTGAAGGTGAGTGGGTGCTAAACACTCGACTTGTTCCTAACCGGACGAGCACGTTGCAAGTTGATTTCTCACGTTCGACTACAAAAGGGTAATTGTAAACAACTTTTTGAAAGTATCGTTCTGTTAAGACTGTTGACACAATTTTTACGAATCCTGTGCTTTGAAAACACGATTTTGGTTTTCCAGCAATGACAGCCATTTGTTTCACGATCAAACGAAAGCGTTGAGCTGTCCTAACAACATTGAAGCTGGAAATGCTGGAATTCACTTCACAGTGATGGCGATACACTAACTAGACAGTTGTACTCTACGAAAGTGCTCTATCAGATTGCAGATCGAGCAAACTAACCCACACGAATACGTTTCAATCATAAACAATCAAGTTTCAATATACCGTTCAATCCAGTAAGTAGGTAACTATCAGCCATCTATCAAGATAGTGCTTTCAAAATAAGCGGATGCCTTCCTCGAACAGACTGCTAACCTTATTCGTAACACTAGTGCTGCGTTCTACTTTGACAGATGACCATGTAACATATACGGTTATTCTGACACTAAACGGAAGATCTCAAAGCGGTTGTGGACTAAACTCAATGACCATAGCTAATGGATCATGAGCAACACATGAGAACGAACTAGTCATACTAACAGAAATCGATCCAACGGGCGGGAAGTGACATGTGAAACTTCACTACTGAAAACTTCAGCCAGAGTGAACAAACCAGACAGAGGTGCGTATGACGTTCAAATGAAGATCTTACTATGTTGAAGACTGGAATATCGGTTATTAAACGCTTGCAAGTGACCTACGTGGCAACATGCGAATTAGACAGTGGAGATCTGGCTCTGTTGGTCAATATCTTGCTACATTGCCCTGGAGGAGTTTTTGTCTCCATCCTGTTACTGATTGGCTAGCCTACAGATTGATAGGTCTTGTGCATTGCTGTGTGCCTGTATATCGTTATCAGAATTTTGCGCTCCACGAACCACGTAGCTAAGTCACTACATTTATGTTAACCATCTTGGGCACTCTTCTCATTCACTCATGCGTCTGGTCTACATTATAACGTTGTACGCTCTTTACACAAATGCACTTGTCACTTAGTGACTGCGTTTCAAACTACAAACATAACAAGTAGTGCCATCATTCCTGCCGCACCCGGAAAGATCGTGTAGTTCTGCATCTATAGCACTGAGGAGATGATGGGCAGTCGACAACATAGCGCACGTGACTTAACAACCACAAGTGATAGCAGGAGAGACTTCAAATCAATTGCATTGACAACTACTCAACAGAGCTGTCATGGTTATCGGAATACACCAGACAGACAGTACAACGGTATGTCTGTTGCCCACACACTACTTAGTGTAGTTTCCATGATTGCTAGGTCTATCTTCTTAGACTTCACTATCCGTCTGAACGTGACTCCTCCGCCCTTGATACAAGAACACAGGTGCTGGGAATTACGTCACAGCATGTCGGACGTAGCTTTCTGACGATTGCAAATTGCTCTTTTGTCATTCAGAATAGTTAAACGTTCATCAAGAACGGGTGCATATATACGGACCTTAAATCAGTCAGCAGATGTCATCTGAACACACGTATGCCAGCTTATGTGTATATGTTTGCGTTCATCTTCATGTGTCACAGTGTGGTCGTCGTCACCTAGGACATACAATTAATCGAGTTATTTATCGCTCAAGTGTTTCTCTGTTGTGTCTGATTCACCTTGTATGGAGTGATAAACCAGAAAATGTTTACTCCACTTTGGGCGCAGGCTAGGTTACTCTGAATCATCCTGTCAAAATCTATTATGCCACCCATCAACAGAATCGCAGTCCACAACAGTAGCGACAACGCAGACAAAGTGGTAACCTGCAGCCCCACAACCCACCCTGTTATCAGTTGAAGTTGGGTGTACGAAAGTTCGAACTAGTCTACTAATTCGACCATCACATAACTGACCTAGAACGTATAATGCTGCGCACGTTTGTAGTAAGCGAACAATAAACGTGAACTAACCGAATTAGTCTCAATCGAACATACTTCATACACACAGATATATTGAATTTGTGCCTGCGTTTACTGTGTGTTTGGTCAGACCAAATAAAGACTGATCAACTTGTATCAACACAGGACACATCAGGCGCATATTTTATTTCCGTATTCTCTTTACCATTGTGGAAACTTGTGAACAATAACGATCCGTTGTTATCAGAACGTAAAATGGAAGGTGTAGTTAACCTTCAGGGGGATAACGTCAAGTTTCAGGTCAGTCAATCAGGACATCTGGTCTGTACTCCGTTTAGTAGTACGAAGAATGGTCGGTGTATGCATGTTTGTCAACTAGATCGAAAGCTTTCTACATTGAATCGGTATGTGAAAATTCGTTAATAGAAAAATAACAGACAAAACTTGTAAATGGATTGTGCTATATCTTCAATAATAGTCGATTGAAGAAGCTATTATACAGTGCAGAATTAAATGCGAATCAGAACGAGTCAGTAAACATCAAGATATTGTTAGATTTCGCAATTTTCATTTTTTCCTGATGCAGTTTGAGAGCTGCAATAGAGGTACTGATGAGCAAATCTCACCATACTGTCGATTGTCAAACGTTGTAACATTGGCATAAATTGGTATCACAACAGACGAATCCACAACAGAACTTTGACTGGCATTTTAAACTACCCTAAATTTCATCACAACGCCGATAACAAGTAACATCGATTTCTTGTGATCTTCTGAAAATTCCCCGAACTGAGTGGACACCGCTAGGTGAGGGTTTTCATAAAAAGTACTCAGATCTACACTCAAATACATGACTAACAGTATTAGCGAGGAGAACAAACAGAATAGGTTAACAGTGTGGCATATATCAAAGATACTTCAGTGATGACAACACCATAGGCAGAATATCTATTCAATTTGGGAATCACACTGACCGGGGACTATTAAAATGATGTCGGCAAATGTGACCCAGAATCCCTTGCGCAGAAATATCCCGGGGGGAAATGAACGAAACGTTACATGAAGGCAGAGTAGCAAAACCAGACACAATAAAATTTGTCATCAGTACAGAAGATTATTAATTCGATGGCAGACCTTAGCGCAGAAAATCCGACAACCAAGTTACTGAGTTCCCAAATTATGAATGCCAAAATAGACTCCACTCGCTAAATGTGTAGATCGACGACAGGTTTGCAGATCGATTAAAAGCCGGAGTATCCAATCTTTTAGTCGACCTAGGACACCGTATGCTTCGGAAACAGTAAATCACTGCGTACTTTGCTGGTTGACTCTGGCTTTCAAAGTTTACATTTAGTCATTTCAGCATGAGTTATGAATCAAGTTTTTGGACCGGTGATGGTGTAGAGCACTTTGGGCAATCGCTTCCGACTTAACTTAGCAACCTAGCGTCGACAAAATTCTCAGCCAGAGCTATGCAGATAATCTACCAAATCTCCAAAAGTAAGTCGCGAATTATATTCGGCCATGCCATTATCTCGTTTATCCCGATATTTTCAATATTTCAGGCCCAGTGGACGTCTTTTACTGCTCACTTCACCTGAGTGCTATTCATAGTAGAATATTCGGGATCCGAATACAATTCTAAACAAAACATCAATAGGGTGATGGACTACAAGGGCATGCATTATGTCAAGGAATACAGATAGGATGCGTTACTTTTTCTGATTAATAATCTTAGAGCACTTCGACATTCTTTTAACATGATATTCGAAAAAATATAGGCTTTAATAAGTTCGTTGCTTTCTTGAATTTGCCTGTAACTTCATAGTGGGGTCTTGCATCTTATGTATACATGTCCATCGAGCATGGCGGAAGAGATTCACAACCAAGTTTAGTTCAGCAATAGGAGCTTAACAATTCGATACGTGCAATTAATGAAGCCGGGTCTGTCCTATTATGACGCATGACTTGTGTGTTAAACAGTGGTCTGAAGAAGATTACATTCAGCCACTCAGCTGAAGTTATGTATAACAATGTCAAATCTATCCGAAGTTCCGACAGAGGAGTTCACTTTCTTTTCACCATGTAATGTAGTCCATTCCTTCACGCCTGCCAGAGAAAAGGCACTTCAGCCCATCGTCTATCATTTGGTGTGTGATTTCCTCCAATAATATTCTTCACCGCTTTGAAAAGTCCTCCCAGTGTTACCTCTGTTGTAAACCCTCCTAAACGGTACTCTGGTTCGATCTCGGTATAGTGGTACGCTCGATAAAATCGGATTCTCGCCCCGATAATAATTCACACAAAAATCTCGGTCCCGAATAGCACCGCGACTGTCCCGTATTCGCTCCCAAGGCAAGCCAAAAGACGCGTTCAAAATAGGAAGCTTTGTTCCGCTACAAAAACGGGTGCGACCGAGGCGACAAGGACAAAAGTACTTATAGGGTGCGCAGTGGCCATAAGAGCATTTCCGAATCATAAAAAGAGAAGGACATTTATCGGAAAAAATAGTTAGGGTCGCTAATGGGCACAACGAAGTAAAAAGTCTGACGGGTAAAAACTAGCCAAGGTCACCCTCTCGGCCGCTGTGAGCAAGTCCACAAACTAGGACAAAGTCAATCGTTTTTTCCTTTCTCACGGCGGAGGCGCCTTGGGACGGTAACAGGGTGGGGCGCCCTAACACCTCCCCTGAAGATTGTTGGGTTCAATCGTAGGACTGCTTGCGAGGATCGACTTGCATGGGTTTGACCGGTTTGCGGCATCTGTTCGTCCGCCGTCTCCAACCCCATGGAATACTTGCGCTCATTGTCGTGCGACTGTAACGTCGGTTCTGTCGAATGTTCGGTTTCGTTAGGGCGTTTTTTTCTCAAGTCGAAAGTGTCCAGCAGTATATCGAGTTGTGCGGCTGGTCCTTCGTGTTCATACAGTGCATTTCTGTGATTCCGGCGAATCTGGTTTGCATGCCGCACACATGTGGCTTCGCCGACTTTCACTTTATAGAGGACTGATCCTCTCCATCGGACGATGGTTCCCTTCCTCCAGTTAAGCAATCCATGAAACATTCGCACGAGTACCGGCTCGCCGATTGTAAAGTACCGTGCACGAGCTCCGTGTCTTTGATTGTACTGTCTTTCCATTTCTGCATTGCGTCCTCCCCCTCTGTTTGAATGCGGAATCATGATATCAAAAACAGTCCTCAGTTTTCTACTGAACATGCATTCTGCCGGCGACTTGCCATCCGGGACGTTCGGATTTGGGGTTGTTCGGTAATTGGTCAAGAAGGTCTGTAAAACATGACTTGGAGGACCTTCTCCTCTGGCCTTCAACAACGCTCGTTTCAAAGTGTCGTCAAACCTTTCGGCCTGTCCGTTTGACTGAGGATGGTAAACTGGGGATCGCATGTGTTGGATGCCTAGCCGTTGACAGTAGTTTTCAAAAATGGAAGAGGTGAATTGAGATCCGTTGTCTGTGACCATCGTCTCTGGTAGTCCGAAACAAGTGAAGAGTTCCGATAGTTTCTGTATAGTGTTGTCCGTATTCGGCTGTCGTAGGATGTGAACCTCCGGCCACTTGGTGTAGGCATTGACGATAACCAGATACGTTTGTCCATTGAGTGGTCCAGCAAAATCCATGTGGAGCCTTTGCCACGGTCTTTGAGCTGCTGGCCAAGAGTGCAGTTCACATTTCACAGGGTTTTTTTGCAGCCAGACAACACGTTGTGCAGTTTTGGCAGTGTTTCTAAATTTGTTTATCCATTCGAAGTCAGTATGCAAAACTGCGCGCCAGTGACTTCATTCGGTTGATCTCTGGGTGCCCACTGTAGAATTGCTTGAGCACCTGTCGTTGGAGAGCTTCAGGGACTGCTACTCTGTCGGTAAACATGATGCATCCGTCCACGATCGTAAGCGCTTCTCGACGGTGGAAGTATTCCCGTAAGTCACCATTGAGGTCTGCGTGCGGCCAAGTAGTGCAGATGAACGTCATCACTTGTCTCAAAACGGGGTCCCGTTTAGTAGCCTCCTTGATCATCTCTGCTGTCACTGGGAATGCTCGGACAGCCTCGCTGAAGATGAGGTGTACATCAGGTTCAATATTGACCGCTGCTATTACTGTGTCCTCGTCGTTCGGTGCCTGTGGTCCGATGAGTCTGGATAAGGCGTCAGCTTGACGGCAGCTAGTTGTGGAACGGTACTGTATGTTGAAGTCATAGGCAAGAAGCATTGTTGCCCATCTTTGCAAGCGATTGGCCGTATAAACCGGAATTCATTTCCTTGAGGCGAACACTGCCAGCAACGGTTTGTGATCCGTCAACAACGAAAAATGTCGCCCGTACAACATTTTGTGAAATTTTCTAACGGCGAAGATTATAGCGAGGGCTTCCTTCTCGATCTGGCTGTAGTTTCGTTCAGGGGGTGTAAGCGACCTTGCTGCGTGTGAGATTGCCTTTTCTTTTCCATCTGGAAGCGTATGTGAGATCACAGCACCGATTCCATAGTTGGATGCATCTGCGGCCACAACAAGTGGTAGCGTTGGATCGTAGTGCGTGAGCAGGAGGTTTGAAGTCAACAGGGCTTTGATGCGATCAAAAGATTGCTGACATTCCCTTGACCACTCCCACTTGACACTCTTCATAAGCAACCGGTTCATTGGCGTTCGGATTCGATGGGGTTCCGGGAAGAAGGAACTGTAGTGGCTGAACGGCCCCAGGAATGACCGTAGAGTTGACACATCCGTTGGAGGCGGCATCCTCTGTATGGCTTCTACGTTGGCTGGGTCAGATCGTCGGCCGTCTTTGTCCACAGTAAATCCAAGGTATTTGATGCTGGACATTCCAAAGCTGCATTTGTCGGCGCGAAGTCGGAAGCCATATTCGCTCAAACGAGTAAGAGTTTGGTCCAGCTTCTGTTCCAGATCTTCTGAGTTGTGACCCATGATTATAATGTCGTCTAGGTAGGCGGCCGCACCGGGAATATCCGTAAGCATCGTATCCATCACTTGTTGGAAAATGGCTGGCGCTGTCTTTACGCCAAATGGCAGACGGTTGAATCGATAAAGTCCTTTGTGAGTATTAATTGTTAACAGTGCTTTGGACTCTTCAGCGACTGGCAATTGTAAGTAAGCCTCGGCCAGGTCGAGCTTCGCGAAACATTTACCGCCATTCAGCTTCGTGAAGAGATCCTCTGGTATCGGCAAAGGATACTGATTCGTCTCGAGAGCGTCATTTAGACCTGTAGAGTAGTCTGCACAGAGTCGTACTGTTCCATTTGCCTTCTTGACCACGACGATAGGGGCCGCCCATGCTGAGTAGTTCACCGGTTCTATCAATCCAGCTTTCTGAAGACGTTTCAGTTCTTGCTCAACAGTTGCCAGCGCAGCGTAGGGTACTGAACGTTTGGGTCGAAATACCGGCTTCGTTCCAGGACGAAGGGATAAGATTGCTTTCATTTTGGTGCAGCAACCAAGTTCTTCTGCGAACACGTCCAAGTGTCTTTGCTGGAGAACGTTTGTGAGTTGATGGTGGACTTCTGGAGAAATCGTGAGCTTCTGCTGAACTTGAGTGCGGTTGCAGATTTGGATTAATGATTTGTCAAATAAATGCAGTTTGTCGATCCAATCCAATCCAAGGAGATTCAGGCCAGGATTGCGGGTCACGTAGCAGGTACCCTTGATTGATGATCCATTTATAGCTGCGGTACAGTGGACTTCGCCTATGATAGGCAATCGATTGCCAGTTGCGCTTCTTGCAAGTTGGGTTGTGGGGCGTATTGCAGGTTTGCCAATCAGATGCCACGTGCGGTCAGAGATTAGTGTGATGTCGGATGCTGTATCGAGCTGTAGTCTGACCGACTTGCCGTTGATGAAGACAGATACGTACTTTCTGCGCGTCCAGTGGTCGTCGCTTCTTGCCGCGAGTACGACCTGTGCTCTTGAGAGGCGGGGCTTGTGTGGCTTGCGGGGGTCCTGATTGAGCGGGTGATGGCGCTTCTTGAAACGGCAATGGTCTTCTTTGTGGCCCCGTCGGGAGCAGTGGGTGCATCGATGCTGTTTGAATGAGCAATATCAGACATAATGCCATCCACCGCGCTGCCAACATGGTGTGGGAGGTTTTCTTCGGCTGTCGCGTTCCGACATTGATGCAGTCCTGACCGGGACATTTGAGGACACCGTGTAGATGTTTGATTGACTTCTTTGTTCGATCATAGCCGTGTCATGCTTCAGGTTGACTAGGTGCTGGTATTCGGCAGTGATATCTTGCTGGGTAACTTCGGGACATTGTTCTATCTTCGCCAGAATCCGTGTTCTGATATCCGCTTATTTTGATGACTGGAGTCCGCAAGCGAAAATCAGACATTTGAATTGATTCTCGGTCATTGTTCGAAGCTTGAAAAGTTCACACTCCCGATTGACTGTTCCAGCGTACGTTACCCAGTCATCATCTGCTGACTTCACGAGCTTCAGGCACTGGTAGCGTGTGTTAAACAGAGACGACTGGTCACCAAAGATTTGGGACAGCGTCTGGGTGGTTTCGTCAAAGCTTAAATCCCTTGGGTTCTTTGGCAAGATAAAGTTGATGTACCGTTCGTGTTCTGAGGTACCAAATTTGCAAAGCAGCAGTCTCATCTTCCGAGCATCATCAGCGTCTGACAGTTCCACCTTAAAAATGTCCTCATACATTTTGAACCAAGATTCAAATGTGGTGCCAGTTACAGGATCAAAATGGAACTCACTGA
>JTDE01000081.1:228309-290919 GCA_014338405.1 Paragonimus skrjabini miyazakii
CGCTACAAAAACGGGTGCGACCGAGGCGACAAGGACAAAAGTACTTATAGGGTGCGCAGTGGCCATAAGAGCATTTCCGAATCATAAAAAGAGAAAAGTACTTCAAGTTATACTGGAGATGAATTGCTTTTGGGTTGAACTGACATTTCGGCCTCTCCAGGTTTTTTCATATCCTGTTGACGAAATTATTTAATCTTCACGAAGCAAATTTTCTAGGATTTTCGTTTATAGGACCTGTGAATTCAATGCCAGCATGGTTCTTCAATGTCGTTGAAGTGTCGGGCTTTACCAAACATATGCTAGAATTCACGGCCAGGACAGTCAGAAGACTTCGCGTTAGAATTATAGACTAACGAAATTGGACTTAACTGTTAATAATCTCAAGGGATTCGCGCCACTTGGTTCAGGCGATCAAGAAGTTACTTTCGTTCAATAATGTTGACAGCACCAATCGTATCAGTACAGTTGCCGATTGCCACAAAATTTCGCAAAATGATTGTTGATCTGTTGCGTTCCCAATTAGTCTCACAAACATGAGATGACTACATCTTCTTCCACCCGATTTGTGAAATGTTTACAAAAGTCACTGCAGCCTCTTCACGGCTGTCATGGAATTTGCACCACTGAAGCGCAACAAGCCACTATGTCAGCTAGGTTGCTGTTCCTTAAGATCAATTCTGAGTAAGCAAACTCCACAAATAAGCCATCAGTTAAATGAGCAACAAGAAAATCAGAGAGAAAACAAGCTCGTTTATATTGGAGGCACCTTGCGTGCTCGGAAAGATTAGTTTCATTTTCATCAACGCTTTACTAGGCGCTTCACTGCTAATCCGAAAAGCCAACTTTGGTTTCCACCGTCAGTTCGTGAAGAAAAAGCGGGAGTGCCGCAACTCCTCGATCTGACAGAATCAACAAACTCCGATGTCGAATCAGCAAATATTCTCGTGAAATTTTACAACAATGTTTTTGTCTACATGCCCTCCACTCCTAAGCAGCAGCACTGCTTTCACAAAGGACGATCATGTGCCAGGAATCCTCTGCTAGTCACTGACGAGTGAACAAAAACGGTTGACCAGTGTCGGGAATGGGTGTTGTATGACGAGATTTTGTTAACATTCCCAGCCGCGTGAATCACGTTGTTCTGTTTGGCAAACTATACTGTCATGGAGTGCAAGTTGATGTCTCCCGACGATGGTAGTTTAACTTCACCAATCGGAAATGTAAAGTACTCACAGACTATGCGTACTATAGTTGCCAAACAAGTTATAGTAGTGTTTCCCGAAGTTCTGCATTTGGTCAGCGCTTATTGCTCATTGTCATAAGTGGTCTTTCTATTTCGATCTCGTCTCTCTTGTTGATGTTTGTAGATGATGTCAAAAACTGGCATGTCATTGGTGTACAATCTTCCACGAGGACGATGAGCAATGCGTATCGGTAAACAAACGATCCCAGATAATCACACCAGAATTGGATCAAAATGCCACGACAGGATTGAACAAATTCGCAGAGTGGATAGCTAGACCACTTCAACAGTTCCGATCGATAGATCATTTCTGGGGAGAAAATTGTAAACCAGTGTCATATGGGAGAAAAGTGAATTATAATTACCTATTATGAGTTCTCCCGAGTGGTCAAAAGGTTCAAAACAACGAGAATGAGCTAAGCTGCAACAAGAGTGATGCATGCATCACATAAGCAAACGCAATAATGGATAGTGGGTTAATCGTACAACTATCAAACTGACTCGATAAAACAAACACGTCTGAATAAAGGTCCAGAAGACTTTGAAAATAGTACAGGTAAAATATACATGGATAAACACTTAAGAGAGGTAGTTTTAGGTCGAAATTTTACGTTTGAACCTGAATAGTCGATAAAATTGGCACCTCAGAATGTCTTCAACAGTTTATGTATTTGATTCCGTGTAAAAAAGCCTTCGCAAAATGCTAGAAAATGCAAGGTTATGTATATCTGTCAGACAAATCCAACTTACTACCTTGGCGACATACCTCCGCAGCCTATGCTGGTTGAGAATGATTTCGGCACGTTGATCCGTCTTACTCCTTTAAACTGAAAATGCAGACAACAATTTCATCTCTAAGTTTCAGGAGAATGGAACTGAAATCTGACCAACTAGTTTCAGGAGGACAACATGTTTCTTGAGAGAGTGTAACGATGGGCCATCAATGTTATTCCAGGCTTCCTGGCTAAGCTTTAGATCTATACTCACCAGGATTACACCGACTTCGAGATGACTTTATCCTAACCCTTTCAGTCCTTATATATACTGGCCATCCGGCGTGGTTCGTAATATTATGTGAAAGACTACCCTTTCAGAGTAGAGGCCCAACATAACCGGTTAGAATGCTGTCGTAAGGTACTTCACAATGAGTTTGCAAGCTGTGAAATGTCAAGTTATTTCCGATGATTCTATACTCGTTGTTAAGGCTCGTCTTACTGATTACATGTTTCCGTAGTTCAGATACTGAACATGTTTTCCATGTCTCAGATACAGTTATCGCTTTGCGAATCCACGCTCGGAGATAGGGGATCCCTAAACCTTCTGCTCTGTACTTCCGCCACCAATCCATTGACCAATTCAACAATATTTTTCTCCTCAGCGCCCAATCGTTTATCCATCAGGTTGTTGCCTCGTCATCTTGTCGGATGAAAGCAAGCGAACCATTATCATGCAAAAATCTCACTTGATTGTGGTCTTCATATCCCCACAGACTTTCTAATCATCAGTAATCTCAGTAACCCTAGACAAGTTTACTGAGTTATGCGTCATTCTTTATCTGATTCTCGTAACCGTGTGCCAACTCACAATGACCGCACAAAAGTGCACAGTTATGCCCGCGCACACTCCTGAACCCAAACAACTGCGTGAACTCAGGGCAATTAACTTGCTATACTGACCAAACAACAACGCGAAATGAGGTGGTTTGCACAAATACGACGTTGGAAGACTTGTGCAGATGCCAGCTAACCTGATCTGTCGCTCTGATATTGCAGTGCCAGTCAATTCTGGCTAAGTTACTGGTGTTATAGACCAGCGAAGTTCTGTCGTACAACCCATTCTGGTCAAGCATCCATTGGGCGGAAAATTTTAGGGTAATTATTTCACGATACGACATTACCACAAAAGGTCGCAGACGAGATTGTTTACAGTAATTACTATTTAACTATGGGAGCACTTCATATATGCGAATCATCTTACTTTCATGTAGGCTATTTTTTTCTACGAACTGAGATGCTCCATTTTGAAACTCACCCAAAAACCATTGAGAGTTCCAACAGCTAGATTATTTTAGGCAGTTATTTATTTGTAAGTACTGGACCTTAAATGGCTCCTCAAGCATCACTCAGTCTATCTGTTATTTATAGCTTCTAGCAGGACTAAATATATATATATCGCATACAATCCGTAAGGCGACCGGAAGAGTCACAGGGGTTTGGCAAAGAGATTTCATCTAGAAAAAAAAGACGTGGGGAGAATATTGGCTATTAGAATGGTGCTATAATGCAAGAAAGCGGCAAAGTCAGTAGTGAGGTGGAGAACAGGGGTGCTTTTTGCAGACGAGAGTAAAGTTCTATAACTTTGACTCAATCTTTGTCTATGCCGGTTTCTCTTTTAGGCATAAGAATGTATCTTTCGTGTAAAAGCCTTTCGTTTTAGAGCAGTAGAATTTCTCCATTGTATTTTCAGGCTGTGGAAGTGTTTTATGATTGGTCTAGTGGACTCATGTTTTGCAACTTTTTTTATTGCGACTACACGAATTGGCAGCTGCGATAGGGCAATGTCCGAGGGAACACTTGAGTTGTGAAGGCCGTCATGTGGTCCAATCGGGGTATAGAGTCCAACCCAGATGAGGCAGAGAGCACAAACCAATGAATGTCGTCAATCATCCTATGACCTACAACACGGGTGCAGTCAAGTGGCTTCGTAACACGTTTCAGTGTGTCAAAATATGCCATGGGTGACAGACGCATGTACAGCTGCATCACTCTCGATGTGCGCAGACGCATTACCGAAGTTTTCGAAAGAGGCGATGATTGGCACATGGTAGCTCGCCTAAATGGGGTCAGTTGCAAGACCGCGTATAAGTGCAAATTCAGAGTTTGCGAAAGAAGTATCAACAACCACTATCAGTCGATATTTGGATGGGTGCTTCATCACTGTGACGAAGCTGTGTCAAATTCCCGTCAGCATGAACATCAATGAGAACCGGGCGGCACGACGGCATTCTGTCTATCGATTATTGGAATGTTATGCAAGCTTCAAGACTCATTGCTGGATTAATGAGACGAACTTCAAATTGACCTCACGTTAGGCACGATCGAATTATCATATGAGAACGCTCATCCACTTTCGCTTGTGAGTAGTGATCAGGTTGCCCGATCGCCATGAGAGGAGACGCAGTTACCGTCTGTTAACTCCAATCGATGACCCCTCGACTAGAACTTCTCTGCAAGTTGAAATCACAGAAATAATTGACGTGTTGGGCGGTATTTGATTACTGATGAGTAGCAGGGGATTCTGCTCAACAAGTCAATGATTTCTGTGATTTCAACTTGCAGAGAAGTCCTAGTCGAGGGGTCATCGATTGGAGTTAACAGACAGTAACTGTGTCTCCTCTCGAGTCGATCGAGCAACCTGACCATTACTCACAAGCGAAAGTGGATGAGCGTTCTCATATGATAATTTGGTCGTACCTAACGTGAGTTCAATAGCGCAGTGGTAAACACGGTTGCCTCATGAACAACATGTCCGTGGTTCAAGTCCCGGCAGTGGCGATGATATGCACCACTGATGAGCTCTAATGAGAGCGAAACTCGAGTCTAGTGCTTCTTTTCGAAAGGGGCCGACTGGAAATTCTATGGGAATGCGACAGCTGCGATCAATTGTGGGTGATGTTCAATCTATATGAAAATCGAAATCCCCTACTACTCATCAGAAGTTCAAATTGTTTTGCACAAGGTCGATGGGACGTTCTTTGAAGGGAATGAAAGCACACGTTTCTATCACTAATAGCAGGGGCTGAAACTTACATTTGGTCGGAGCAATGACAGAAAGTTCCACTACGACCTACGCGGTGCGAAGGGGTGACTACAACAGTACTGACTATATACATTGGATCCGTGCTCTGATGGATAAAATGAAGCTCGGCGCAGCTATGTCAACAATAGTGGTGATTTGTGATAATGCCCCTTGCCACCCCTATTTGTAATGCATTTTTTTCGGAAGATACTTATCAGAAAGGGCAGCTATTGCGATTAGCACCTTATTCACCCATGTTGAATCCCACTGGGAACGTCTGGAGCATAGTGAAGACGAAGGTGAAGTAGCAGTTGTGGGTCCATTATGACGCGTTGATAGGTGGTGATCCTGATCAGGTACTGAGCCAGCAGGAATGGAGCATGCGTATTCTGGAACAAGTAGTCCATTCTGCTATGAAGGACGTTACGGGGGAACAGTGTGCCCACTTTGTCCGCCACATTGAACGATTCCGTGTGCAAGCGATGGACGATAAAGATATGGGAATACGGTCGTAAATGTCAAGTCTATCTGCGATTGACGAAAGCCATATTCAGAGCTAACACGATATGACTAACTTTCTTATTCATGCATACGAAAGGTTTTGTTGGATGGGAGATTTAAATTTTTTAACTAGCTTTGTCGTCACTTCATCGGAGAACAAACGTTTGAATAAACTGAAGCAGATATGCAAAATTGTAAAGCACAAGCTTCATAACAGCGGGTATTATGTTCCGGTCTTGTCCAAAGTTCTAATGAGTAGAGGTACTAATCACCAATGGCTGTGTACTAGTCATATTAGATGGGCGTAGCCGAACAACATATTTCGTCCGTACACCACCACATACACTGCAGCCAGTCACAGTGTATGCGAACAATTCGCGAAATAAACTCGAGGTCTCTGGTATTCTTTTCGTATATTGACCATATGATAATTCGGTCGTGCCTAACGTGAGGTCAATTTGAAGTTCGTCTCATCAATCCAGCAATGAGTCTTGAAGCTTGCATAACATTCCAATAATCGATAGACAGAATGCCGTCGTGCCGCCCGGTTCTCATTGATGTTCATGCTGACGGGAATTTGGCACAGCTTCTTCACAGTGATAAACCGCCCATTCAAATATCGACTGATAGTGGTTGTTGATACTTCTTTCGCAAACTCTGATTTTGCACGCATTTTTTAAAATGTGAGAGTCACTGTCGGCTTAGTAGAGATCCATTTCAGTGTCATGTCGATTTCCGATTCATTTAAAATTTTACTTCTATGTCCTCTCCGGGGTTGCGCCCCGTAACTGATGCAATTGGTATGGAGCCACTTATACGCGGTCTTGCAATTGACTCCATTTAGGCGAGCTACCATGTGCCAATCATCGCCTCTTTCGAAAACTTCGGTAATGCGTCTGCGCACATCGAGAGTGATGCAGCTGTACATGCGTCTGTCACCCATGGCATATTTTGACACACTGAAACGTGTTACGAAGCCACTTGACTGCACCCGTGTTGTAGGTCACAGGATGATTGACGACATTCATTGGTTTGTGCTCTCTGCCTCATCTGGGTTGGACTCTATACCCCGATTGGACCACATGACGGCCTTCACAACTCAAGTGTTCCCTCGGACATTGCCCTATCGCAGCTGCCAATTCGTGTAGTCGCAATAAAAAAAGTTGCAAAACATGAGTCCACTAGACCAATCATAAAACACTTCCACAGCCTGAAAATACAATGGGGAAATTCTACTGCTCTAAAACGAAAGGCTTTTACACGAAAGATACATTCTTATGCCTAAAAGAGAAACCGTTATGGACAAAGGTATAGTTATTTTGTGTTTCTCACACTGTTGATCGTGTTTACACATTCCTGTTCACATTCCATTCATTTAACATCCCTGGTTGTTTTGATTGTTTCTTGGACCAGAGATAATGGTTGACAGGCCGTTGTACACTCTATCTCTCACCCCTTTGATATGCTAATCACTGGCTAGGCCTGTGCACTCGACGCAAACTGCTCCCACACATCGCTGTTGTGATCGGCTCAGGCATTTCCTTCCACCTCGCTCCGCTAGACCGCTTTGGAATTGACCTTCAAAGTTCAGACAAACATGTGACAAATTTACGTCTGTCTGTTCTCACTCATTTACACTGCCATCAAGGTCACACTTACACGTAGTCCTAACAATTCACTTGTTTTATGTGCCTGTGGACTGCTGTACTGCTAGTCGTTGTTGGGTTAAGGTAAAATTACTGAACAGATCAAATTGGCGATGTGTTGGATACATGTCGGATGCACAGATCTAGTCAATGATCAGTTTATCAAAGAAAGGGTGAGAACGAGTATCCTGTGTTCAGTGGTCGGCCAGTCATCGTCCCTAGTCCAAGATACACTCGTAGCAACCACGGATGATAACTGTACGATATATGGTCGGCAGTGAACGAACTATGAAATAAATAGTTAATAGTATAGTCCCGGTCATGATGAGGACATGCACTACTGAAAAGCTCTAACAGGAGTCAAGCTGCAGTATGGTGTTTGTTTTTTAAACAGGCTGACTGGCATGTCTATTTCAGTCTTGAGATCCATCAATTCTCTGAATACTCATCAGCAATCTAAAAGATTACCTAGCAGTTCTGACGAGATCGGAGATTTGAGCATAGTTCGAAAGTCCCAATCGCAAAATTATCGATTAGGGTTAACAGATAATACCTGTCTCCTATCGACACGATTGGGCAACCTGTTCAATACTCGCGGACAAAAATGTTCGAACGCCCACATATGATAATTCAGTCGTGCCTAATGTGGGGTCACTAACGCAGTAGTCGATACGATTGCCTCATGAAAGTTTGACCGGAGTTTCAATCGTGGGCTATACAATATTGACAGGCTCTAAAATGATCGAAACTCGAATTTAATGTTTCACTTAGGAAGAGGTTGACTGGAAAGACTATCTAAAAGCCAAGCCTGCCTGAGTGACGTTCAACTTGCCTGAAATCAAAAATCCTACCATTTGCCAGTTCTTCAAATGTGTTTAATCGAAAGCAAAATTTGACTTTGTTGTAACTAACCAAACGATGTCATACTGCTGTGATGATTGAGATCTGACCTGTATCCCTTTACTGTATATTTTAAGAAACTCGTCAACTGTTCATCATCTGTAGTTTATCGATTCATTAAGGAAACACCCACATCTTTGAGTGTTTACGTTCCTAGATTTGCATGGGCCCATGTTGCACAATGCACATTCTGAACAGCAGTTCCCTCATCAATCGTTTGTTCGTTTATCTTGGGGATGAAAGCGCTGTTAAGATTTTTCGAAGTGAATTACGTAACTTTCTATACTAACTCAATATGCACGAACGGTAGCAGCTTACTACACATTATTGAGAGGTTTGCCAACCTCAGTTGAATGGAAAACAAAAATATGTTAATTACGATATAACTTAGAAAATTACTGGTGACATACTGCATGATTTGTAAGGTTTATTGTCAGATATACAACAGTCTCGTGCTCTCTGGAGTTGAGTATGGACATTAAGCAATCAGTGACAGTGGGTAATGTCAAATTTAAGAAAACACTGTGGTGAACTGTTTTACTGTGGATTTTCAATACAGACTCATTCAAGTGTGACAACCTAAAAGATGTTTGCAGGCACACTCATATGTTGTTAAGAACATCGACAACAATCCACAGACCATCCGACTAAAGTGCATCTATGTGCTTGCCACATAGATAGAAATCTAGTGTATGAGCAATAGCTTGAAAGTACGAGCGATCTATCAATCGGCTGGACATCGCGCCAATAAGACAATACTAACTTTTATGCTTCGTGCCTGTGCCGTTGTACATAGTCAATTGTGTCAAAAGAATAACACTTAGAACGTGCAACCCGATGTGAAGTAATTAATTCAACCGTGGGTTCTCGCCACTATCCACCGTAACAGTGAGAAGGTTTATTCCGGGACATTTTTACCAGAAATAAGGGGAAAGATTGATGAAAGGATCAACAGAAAAACCAGGAAGTCAACGACTGCAGGTACGCTGTTGGCCGCGTTACGGTGTCATGTTGGACACCGTTATCAACCAACGATCTTAGCGATCATGAGGTCTCTATTAAATAGGCAACAGCTGCTCTCCTTAGTCGACAGCACAGTCAGAGTGTTCATACTTCATGACCACACTGTTCTTTGGTCACCTAACGGTTTTATCAGAGTCTATGGCCTCAGTATATAAGGGCCATCGACATAAACACTCAGACAGTATGTGGAATACAAAAGCCAACCACTGCGGCGCGTGAAATCTGACCAAATGCCCGTGTATCCCCAGTATTCCAGAATATACCCTGGTGGACGGGCGTGTTGTCTCCGAGCTCATCACATTTGATTTGGACTGATAGCAGAGATAACGATGGTTACGATAACAATTATTTAGGCACTGTACTGGTATGGCTATTATCTGTTTCAGTCAACGGCATAGTAACACATGTTGGCGACTAATCGTTCCTAGTATATATTGGTATTCAGCCAACCTTAACAGATAATAGATAACCTGAAACAACGTTCAACTGATTCTTATCCCCTTTTGAAGTTGTACGTGAAGAGTAATAACCTTAGTTAAACAACACATCTCATTCAGGTGAACTTCAACCAATTTCCCGAACTCAGTGCCTTCAAATAATGATCAACCTATTGTTGCCAACTCATATCATGTCTATTATTTTGTACTTCACTGTGGACCAAGTTGCACAGACAGAACGAAGAGATACTTGATCTCCAGAATGGAGGAACATTTGCTTGAATGGGTGCAGTAATCCATGTTCACGGCTAACGGCAACGCCGCTGAAACAAGTAAACCACCAGTGTCCACAGTCAAGAGTCACTTCCTCGTCATACCTGGTCAACTTGCATATTTAGAAACCTAGTGCATCGTTCTAATATAATACAATTGCAGAAGCGGTCATATCCAACGGAGTCAAACCAACTGTTCGTGAACTTGACCCATCCCCAAACTTACTAACCTTTCCGAACTTACTGACTGACTAACCCCCTCATAGCTGGCTGTTATAATAAATCGATTTGTACTATTGATCATATTCATCAATGCATCCACAACTATTTGTGTTTTAAGCTTTTTGTTCAGACGTCTTTGTCGCTGAGACACCACATTTTCCGACTATGGAACATAGTCAGTGTACACCCGTCGTTTTAACATTAACCAGAAGACTTGTCGATGCTACAGGTGACGCAGATAACGCAAAACTTCCTCCCACCTTTCTTGTTAAAGTCCTATTATCGTTAATACAATCTGGAGAGACGGTGCTTCCCACGTGTGTGGAACGACCCACCATTTCAACGGCTATTTTGCAACAGAGAGCGTTGTTGTGGAAATTCTCCAGTCTCGAAGATGCACTTTGTATTGCAAAGACGTGAGTCGCATTCCACGCAGAACGATCTTGTATTTCAGCCCATTCAACACAGTCTAAATGCGTTTGGCAGATAGCCCCGTCAGTAAAATTTCATCCACTCGTCCCACAACGGTCAGCTTTGTGCCAGACAGGAACTAAGCACCAAGATATGTATATATATATACCACCTAACAGCCTTCTTCTGGGGTAAACTGACAAGACTGAACATCCAACCCCCACACAAATGCGACAATGCCTGGATGTGTTGTCCGATTCATACTATCCAAGAAGGTGTCACAGAGCACATTCTTGATAGTAATGTATGTATGATGTATACCCACACAATGAGCAAATAAAATATTGATGATTTGCAGTAATAGATCTTAACCACGCTAGGAAGCTGACGCCACACAAGTAACTGTTTTCTGGAGTCCAATACAACAGTGGATACTTTGCAACAGAACTCAGAAGAATCTCCATTTTAACTTAGCCACAACGTTCGGCTTCTGTTCTACCTGTGAGGCTTAGTGAGCAGCGCTTAGAGTTGAGCTCGAGCAAGCAACGGTGCTAGAATAGAAAGTTCACTTCCCATTAATCTCCAGACATATTAGAGTACTCGCAAAAGTAACTTGCTAACCTGCCTGATGCAGAGTGCAGACCTTAAAAACATCAACAATTGCCAGTCCTCTTGGCTTTAGGCAATAAGATCCAACAAATTTCGAACAGGGGTGCAAAACGGAATGGTGGATTGGTAGTGTCCCTAGGTTAAGAACGACTGTTTCTGACAATTCAAGTTCTTTTATGCCGCAGAAGGAAGTTCAGTTGAGACAATACACGTAGGGTTCATAACTCGGGAGTTTAACTTGCTTGGCAGCGAGGGACCTGGTTAATTCAAGAGTGTGATGAATAAGACACAGATGTCTGGTTTGGATAATTTCTGCATGCAAATGATGTATTCAGAGTTATACCAGACTTTGAATGCTGCTGAAAGACTTTCGGCCGTGCTGGATGTTACACCGGTAGCCACGGTCAATCGCTGTACAGTCAAAGTATCCAGTTTCAAGGTATCTTTTAAAATCACATTCTTTTTTTATCGCAATTACAAATATAGCTCCACTGTGTGCTGGAAGCATATTGCCTCCCACCTGGTCAGTAGTGTGCCACAAAACCGTATAAGTGTAAATTCTCTACTTCAGTCGTGATTTCACCTGTTTCATGCTGTTGTCAGCATGCCACTCTTATCCAACGCATTGTAACGTTAGTGTATAGGGTTATAGGTCCTAATCAATCATAAACATGGGAGGTTTCTGTTTGACCTGATAAACCGAGCCAGGTGATGTAGGTGAACTGTTTTTCAGACAGAAATGTGCTGGTTTTAGTGGAAATGTCAAATGTGTCAAGTTTTTTTCTTCTGATTCACACTGTAATGGATATCAGCGGACGGAAAATCTAAAAAATTTCGGCATTTATTTATGCATACAGGTTCACAACCGGTCATGAGACTATCTGGTTATTCAAAATCGTGGGGTCCATCGAACGGCATTCAAATGAACACATGTTTTAAATCAGACAACGCTTTTCTATAAATAACTCGTATATTCCTATACATCACTCTTAACACTATGGACAGTGCATTATTTTGTTTCCGAGTTGCGATCGTTTGAGCCGATAGCACTGCTGATGGTATAAGCAGTTTCGTGTCTCCTGATTGGTTGCTTTCCGCTTACTGTCAATTCCGTTTGTATCGATCTTTTTCACCGAACATGGATTGAGTGTCAATGCATCAGAATGCTGATTGGTGTGTTTGTGTTAAATAATTCGTCCGAGTATACAGTTGCGCGACCAATTTCTCGTTTCATCTATTACTACACGTAGATATTGAAGCTATAAAGCAAACATCAGTTGCACAGCTCAACCAAGTACTTCGATCAGTTCATCAGTGAAGGATGTAGGACGTTCATCGTCGGTCAGTACGATTTTTGCGACTGATACGCAGTTAAAATTTGGTACACCTTTCACAGATTGACTATTTAAAGTAGATTAACTTGATAGCCTAGAGGTTGCTCAAAATCACGACAGGTGCTCATACTTTTGTTTTGGTTTCAGTTGCTGGTTTGTCATAGAAGTTACCTAGTTTGGGTAAAAATCAACAGACATTTAGAAATTTCCACAGCCAAAGGCGGAGTGGGAAGAAAACGAGTGGAAAATACTTGAACATTAAAAATAACACTCATCTCAACCAAACAGTATAGTAACTTGAAGTGAGAAGACAGCAAGGCATTAATTGGTTCAATATTGTAATGAGGGATAAATTATGCCCTCGTCCGATGAATTCCTTTGGTCAAAGAGTCAAATCAAGTCTTGGAGATAGTGAAATGTTTCACGCTACGCCAAATTTTTCGACTGTTCTGTTGGGATGCCAGTATGTGTGTCATATGAAACTGGATGGTTCGTCCCTACATGTTCCTTAAGGTTCATGTGTTGAATTTACCGAATTGTTTTCAGACAATTAACAGGAGAGTTTTTTGGACGGTTCGTGATTACGATGCTTATGCGGAGCCAACTGCTGGACAGATACACGAAGGGGGCGGCAATCAGACACGAGTGTATTCAGGTTGCACTCTAGCAGATCTGTTTCTTCGACAGTTGTTCCATGGTTGGAAGTAGGTTTGTCTATACAAACCAAAGATAAATTGGGTTCCAACAAGTGTTGATGGGCAGAATACCTTTCGAGAGAAGTACAGCGTGTGGGTTTGCAAACAAAGAAGTGGGTTAAACGAAGCACACATGTGCACGTTGCAAACACTTGAGGGTAAGTAAATTATGTACTTACGAAAATGACAGCTTACCATAACGTTCATTTGTTCAATCTGTCTTTCATTTTGTTGACTCAACTGGTTACTACATCGTTTCCAAGCGGAGGGAAAGCACCGTCTGAACAGGTCAAAAACAAAACATTATAAAACAAAATGTAACGCGGTTTCTACTTCAATTGGCCTGGAAGAACTGAATACATATTTGAAACAGTTTGTTCCCTTGATGTACTTGAATAAAACAATGAGAAGATGCGATTCATATGATGTTCTCCGGAGTAAGATTTCGTACATTCTGATCACACGTCGACATGTAACTAATTTTAAACGTTTCAAATTCCACAGAGCGGAAGTCACGGCTTAAGGGATTAAACGGACAGACACCAAAAATGAAAAATCAAAATTGTGGGAATGCTGACTACCAGGGTAGCCGCAGTGTCAACGCAAATTGTTTCTGAACATACAAAGGGGACTATGACGTTTAATGGCTTCAGCAAACTGGAGTATGCGTTTCCGGTTGCTCCGAAAGATCACCGAGAATGCGCCAGGGACTTTGACTAAGTGTCCTGTTTGTATTACGTGCCTTGTAACGGAAGATGCGGGGTGCCGTCCATCGACATCTATACAAGCTCCTGGCGTTTCTAACTGCGTCTCCAGCCATTTGGGTACATGCTCCTTGATACGAACAGCTAGTTGTCGGCTTGTCCTCCCTATGTAGCTCTTACTGCAGCTACACGAGTATTTGTATAAACAGTGAGATGTGACAGACGTACACTGTTTGTTCGTAACTGGGGCGACTGGTAGAGTTCTCGTTCGTTGTATTACATACAACTTTGCGGCGTTATAAGTCCTGGGTACAGCCGCTGTCAGACGCTTCCTCGTCATTGTTGACCAGCTGTCCCCTAGAAACGGGAGTTCTAAATACACTGTTCTCTTCGGTACCGTCGTCACTTCTACAGTTGGAATGACGGCTTTGCTGTAATTTTCAATAAATCGCAGGGGGTACCCGTTGACATGCAGAGTGTCTGTCAGTGAGCCTAACTTTAGCTGTAGGTTTTCTTCAGTGGAAATCCTCCGTGCTCTATAGAAAAGCGTCCTGACTATACTTCTGTTATACTGCACCTGACAGAAGCTTTCGAACTGCATGTACTATCCAGTCCAGGTAGGTTTCCTGTAGACGGATCTCCCTACCGTGCCATCTGGTCTTCGAGTGACTAGAATGTCCAGGTACGGAAAATTAAAATTAGTTACATGTCCATGTGTGATCAGAATGTACGAAATGTTACTCCGGAGAACACATGAATAAATCTTATCTGGCTTTTCCAGTTACATGAGGTAAGTGCGAGTTATACATGAAGGGTATGACGAATCAACCAGGTCATTATACATCACAGAAATCGTACGAATCACAGGAAGAGGGTGCAAATGTTGATGAGTGTATTGGGGTGTTACACGTGTCTGTCACCAGACATATGTTTGTCAGTGTCAAGTGGTCACATTTGCTCGGATTTTAAGTGGATGTAGAATGAATGACCAGCAGAGGTGGGAGGTTGTACGAATAACATTTGAGCACACAAGCAGGGGTTGTGGATTCTGATGGCAATAGCCTCGGCCGTTGATAACACTCGCACTGTGGCAGCTACGGAACGGGCTTGACGAACTTTCCAGACGACCCGAAAAGTTTCATACGATTTACTGAATGACTGGTTTCAAGTAAGTGGGAACCGATCGCACTGGAAATAGGTTTTCTCGAACTGTTGTGAAACCATTTCGGTAGATGTTCATAAATCCTTTCAAGCAGACGCCTTGTGGTCCTCCCAACTTAGCCAGGTTAACAAAACGGGTGGCAGGGTAGATACCGAAAGACGAAGAAAACCTGGACAAACTATCTTTAGGGAGTAGCACCACTACCGGGCAGGTTTCGGACGACGGGATAAGCCCTGCTGCAGAGTAGGCACTCTCGATCGAGTTTAAAAGTCTACAGCCAATTATTCCGCTGTTAAGAATGGGGCCAGTAGCCAAGTAGTCAACAGGACTGTCCCGTGAAAGCATGGCCGAAGTTCTGATTCCGGCTATGATAAGGATATGTCTCACAGACGTGCTTTAAAGAGAACGAAACTAGAGTCTATTGCTTCTTTCGGAAAGAGGCTGGGGGGGGAATTTTTCTGAATGGGAACGATATGATCAGATGTGAGCAGAATTCAATTTGAAAAGGACGTCTTTTCACCAGATTGTCTGTTCGGCCATACAATTAATCTCAACACAAGTCTCCTCCCAATTGTTCCCGCTACCATCTGACCAAACCAACACGACAATCGTTCATGAAAAGCAATTCTTCACTTCAGTCGCTTCTGTCTAGATAAACTTTTGTCTCATCGCTGTTGATTGGTTACAGTATTGTGTCTAACTGCTCATTTGAATAGTGCATAACAAGTTTGTTGTGTTAGAAGATATCTGATTATGAAAAATCGGGATTTCTACTAAACTTAAACCAGCAACAGGGATAAGGTGCTTACGCGTGATTTCCTCCAAGTAAACAAATCTGTTAAACCACCAAACAGTAACACAGTTTTATTATTCAACAATGATCGCAGCGGATTCAAGCATGAAGTCTGAAAAAATCTGTTAAAAAAGTCGCTGCCTTGGATCATTCGGTGGACTACATATAAACTAGTTAGGAAGGTGAGAAAATAAATCCGGTTGCGAAGTGTTAGAGTCCTCGAGGTGAGTTCGTGGTATAGATGATAGAAAATCCACCGCATCCCGTCATTTTGTTCCTATCGCTGGTTTAACTCTACCTGAAGCTCAGAGTTTCCACAGTTGGATCTCTTCATCACTACTGTAATTCTGCAGTCGAAACCTTCAAGATTTATCCCTTTGTAACCACTCACTGGATTTTCTTGTGTGCTCAAAACACCTTGTGCTTGAATATGAATGTAAGAATTACGCGCTACTTTTGGGTATAGACGGGTACTTAAGCGCATGATACAACAGTGTGAACATGGTTCAAAAAGTTCGTAAATGCTAAGTTCTATGAACGAGTCAAATAGTACATAGTCGCTGAAGGAAACTGTGGACTGAGAGATCTATTCGAATAGACCTATTGTATATTCTCCTTGGTATGATGAGTACAGTGTACCTTGACTGAATGACTCAGTATTCGCATTTGATACTTTAGGCCCTGGTGAGAATTAGACATGTCCTGTAACACTCATGTGGCCGGAGCAGGTTACCTGAACAGGTAATTTGGTTTTAACATCCTTACTTGGGCAATGCATCGCCTGTCACGACTCAACTAGATGTACTGGAGCAAACATCCAAACGTAGATATCAGCTCGACTTAAACAATGAACCCTGTTGTTCAAACGTTGTTGCAGTGCAGAGGAACTGAGGATTACCAGTGACTGTGTGGAGTCAGGTCGGAGTTACTTACAGCATTCTGGGGTAGTTGGTCCTCTTTACAAGTCACTTTCCTGGGATGTACACTTCCAAAAGTGTGTGCGTAGTCAACATAATTTTCAAACTCCCTAATCTAAACTAACGCGGCTATCTTGTCCATACTCAGCACCGGTAGGGCGTCACCATCGAGAATGCCATAACTTTTACATTCAAGTAGTTTGCTGAGACTTACTGAACATAATTACGACCCATGACAGGTGGCAAAAGAATACACTTTGAAACCCAAATCACCAGTTTTTGTGGCTCAACTACGACCATGCATGGGATGCAGAATGCGATTACAATTCAGCAACATCGCCACTCGACATAAACCCAATAAAACGCATTCTGACTCAAGAAGCTAAGATATACTAAAGTTATCATGGTATTGAGACTGCTTACTAGGTCCTCTCAAAGTAGACATCCCATCCCGGATTATACGCAATCGATTTTCTTAATAGACGTTTTATATTTTCCGTACTTTTGTAGTCTCAGTTGTGAAATTGTCCGGTAGATTCATTTATGAGTAATCAAACTGAGCTGCTTTCACCGAATTTACTAGTTTTACAAGTTTTAGTGATGGGTCTCCATTTTATACCAATAATTTACAAATCTATACATAACATTTAACATGCCCAGGTTATTTATGTAATTTTTTACAAGTAAGACAACTGAATGTTCAACTGCGCTGCCCAAGTCATAGTTCTGATGATACGCAAATTGAATTCACGGTGCAGCTCATTGGCATTAGGTTGTACTTTATAAGTGCGAAAGATATGCTAATTGCTTCCTACCAAGACAGTTGGATAAAGCAGGTACCAGTAAGAATAAGGGACCCAGATACTTGAAGTGGACATCAGTAACACGATGGTTACAATTAAAAATGATCGACAGGTGTATCAACTACAGATAGTTGATGAAACTACGGGAATCATATATTTGACGTGACTTCCGAAACGCATGGTTATTGCCTTACCTAGATCGATTTTACACGTGAATGCTTAGCAGACAGACCGCTTGTTCGGGCAATTGTTTCGATTTATCATAGGAATCATAAATCTCCAAGTGATTTATTTGACATCAATAACAAGTGCTTTCCCAAACGGAAGTACGGCTAGCATTTAGATGTCATTGGAAATCTTGTTCATCGTCCGACTGAGATAGCAATTCAATTAGGTAGTAGAATGTTATTCTGCAGAACTGCTCGTGCTGTTTTTTGACTGGCGCCAAAAGAAGCACAGTAACCTGATGACCTGTTTTTATTGTGGCCGATGCTTTAGTAACTCTCACCAGCATTAAGGTAAATGGCACTAATGCCGTGTTTACCCCGGATCGACAATCTAATGTCTATTTCACTTCTCCCTCGATCAAGGGTGCCGAGTTGTGTGTTAGGTTGTGTGTTTGATTGCATCAAATGTGTTTGTTGCTTCGGTGGAAACCAGTGGGACTGATGATGGATTACATCACGTTCTGATCGTTATACACTCGGTGCATCCACAGTTTGGTTCAATTTGAACGAATGGATGACCTCTAACTCAATGTTCTTAAAACTCGGAATAAGGCTAGTGGACTAAAAACGTGTTCAAAGAAAACGTCTGGCAGATGATTTCTTGAATGTACAATATACCTTTGTGCACACTGTAATTGAAACTGTTGACGCGAGTAACTTTTCGTTCGGTGTATGTCACGGCAAAGACAGCGATGCAGTTGCCTATGTACTAAATGACTAGGGATGACGAAAAGACCGCTTGGCAAAGTTTAAAGAGTGTTTTTATGTTGCCTAAGTAAATGTGGTTTAACTTTCGATAGCAAATCAACAATCCTAGAAGCGGTTGTGCTGTATCTCGTAAACACCACCAACAATTCACAGAAACTTCTCTCAGCGAACGAATAATGCTGTTCCGTAATAAGTTCCATTCTTGTCTAGTCGTTAGCTCTTTTCGGCTAACTTTGTAGGGATTAAGACAAAGGCTGCCGTTTACGGTTGCAAAATGTGTTGCTCAGTTCGTCCTTCACCGATTCCCCTATGCTGATGTGAATTAGCCCTTTACTTGCGTATTTTATATGTAAGTATATTAACCTATAAAAGTACGATGTTCCTTTCTCCGAGAACATGGTGGTGGTGCGCGGCATCAACAGCTGGACTAGGCGGTTTTAAGTTCTGTTTACGGTAACTCAACCTCGTGTGATCAGTATATAAATGTTAGTAGTTTTGTGTCACCTACTTATACAGAAAACTTCGTTAAAATGCTATCCATTCGTCTTCGTACAACCAAGACGTTAACTCAAGGGATGTTTTTTATCCAGACTTTACCATCGGCTGGATATTCACAGAAACATAGTAAAAATCAACCAGCGGAAATCTGGGGATTGGATCGTGTACTCTCTGTTCAAGAAAGCTACCTGCTTAGAATTGCAAATTTGAGGAATTCATTTATTTAACGCAGCTGGACACCGGCATTAACTTATTTGACCTTGATTGTCCTAAGGCTTGCTTGCGTTTGAAATAATCAATCCGAGGAATAAACCTGCATAGCGCTATATGACCGTTCCGCCTTAATGTTATCATCAGCTCTCATGAGGTTTTAATGTCACTCGCATCGACAGAATGAAACGATGTGTACACAACGAAGATCATTTCGATAGAACAGAGCAGCAGTCTGACTGATGAACGCAATGCAACCCAGTGTCATAGATTGTGAAGCACACTCAGAAAACCGGTGAGCTATCACTCCATTTACTGCTTTGCTGTGTAACGCAAACCCTATAGTTTCGGTTGTCCCAACTTAATCAGTTGAAGCCAGCTGCTGACTCACATAATTTTCCCAGTTTGTCACTAATGCATTTTGTGTCCTACTGAACTGTCTGAATTAAGTGTTTTAAATAAGCGATTAGTGACTATTTCGTAGAACGTATTTCATCTTTGTTTTAACCAACTAAAATCATGCTTTTTAAGTACAATCGCTAAATCGAAACTTACTTTTGGGAATGTGAAAATGCAATCTCCTTTACCTCCTTTCGTCTTCTGACAGCAATGCAAGTTGATTAATAAAAACCGTCATAAACAAGGTTACTGTTCTAAAATACCCTAAATTCTGTGAATGGCGTGAATAAACCATTTTATGAATGTCACCATTCTTTATATAATCCTAAGCGACAAGCGAAGAGTTTCTTCCACGTGGTTCAATCTGGATTATAAATACCTTAATACATGACCTATCGTGTTTATATTTGTGATACGTTCAAATTAGAGCAAAATATTACCCCGAATGTTCAAGTTATGACTTCTAACATATTAGTTATAGATGTCAAAAGACAATTATTATTTTTACACACTTATTAAAAATAAGCTTGTAAACCATAATTCAAACGAGATGCTATTTCAGCCTGTGGAAAGCTTTTCTTTTTGGTTAATCTAAATCACCCTTAATACTGCATGAAAGTGTTTTATGTTTTGTGTTTGAGGAAACAAGCAATCACTGGATTACACCAAAATATCTGCTTAAAACCAATAATATTCTTGCTGCTGATTGACGCTAATCGTCCTGTAGTGGTAAACCATTGGTCCTCACGTCAACCCTTTGGCAACAAGTATATTTTTAATACTTCAGGTTATTTGCCTCACCAATATTCACAATTTGAGCCATACTTGAAACATCAGTGCAGAAAGCAGACGCATGTTGCAGTGTGTTAACAAGTCGTTTAATACCATAAGTCACACACGTGAAACCTCCAGCTTATATACAACAGACAAACAGAGATAGATAGTGTATGGACACTCATGCATTCATGCCAAGTTTTGCCATCGACATCAGGGCAACCCGATCGGTTGATTCAACCACTTTTTTGCACATAGCGCCGGTTGGTGAGTTCTATCCCGTACGTATGCAGCTGCCCAATAACGCTTGGTGCAAACCACCGGAGGACTCGTTCGCGAACGCAGTTTGTCTGACCATTCTGTCTCTCACGTTGTCCGTCAGTTCATTTGCAGTTACGGTGACGTTTACCTAGTCAGAACAGACCGACAGCTACCTCACCCAGTGACAGAACATGTCTCGAACTGGTTAAAACAGCTGATGACACAATAGTTTGAAACCAATGTATCCGTTACTCGAACCTCCACATCACCGATTGCCAGACACCTCATGGTAACATGTCATAAGGTTGACCTACTCAGATCATTCAAAGTATTGTTACGCAATCAGAGCCTGAAGTTACTGGCCTATAGCGGAGCTATATTGATTAGAACACATCAGTTACGTTAGCCAAGAGTCCAGTCAAAGTCGATGAACGTATCCGTGTCCATCAGTTATTCTCTCACAGGAGTCATTTGGGTTCTCCTCTGTTGGTGACGCGTGGACAAAGTTTTATCCAAGTTGTACTAACTGAAGGTAGCTAATCGATTTAGAGCTGCTGTGAATTAAAATGATAATTTTCTCTATGAAGCTTATATTTAAAATAATGTTAGCCAACCTATTTACAAGTTAAGTTAAATCTTCAGTATGTTTACTCCCTTTTTTATTCTGTCTAGGTTAGATGACTGAAAACGCTTTGAATGCAGGCGGTATGTAACACCAAACTTTCAACCATAGCTTGATAAACACAGCCCATGCTGTGTGTTGATCACTTCAGAGTTTGTTTGTTCTATGAAACAATAACGGTTTCCTATCGCCTAGTGATGCTAACCTAAACCTGAATGCACTGCAGTGGTTCGAATGGAAAATAACCAGTGAAAACGTTTTTCTCTTGACTAAGTCATCAGAATGATTTTAATTCCCTAAATAAATTTCCCGGTGAAAATAAAATTTCAAAATACAGAAATAGATCTGGTGATTATACAGTATCCAAAACCACATTTCAAACTGTTGTGCTATTTTAGTGTCATTTACAATACTTGCGTAAAATTGTACAGGCTGCGAATTTTTGGTGCACGATTTTAAGTAAATGCACGCAATGTTGTAGTCAGGTGAACAGATGGGCAGTTTGTTGTCATATAATTGAATTAAGTCCACCGAGGTAACCGGAAATAAAATTACCCATGTAATAAAAGTTTCCTTATCCCACAGGCTCGTGGTAATTTTCTACATATTTAAAAATGTTCAATTTTCAGCCACCCTAATCCATTTCTGTCGTTCATAAGTTGTACTAGGCAACTTAACGTAGTCAGCTTAGGTTGTTATCAGTTTTGAGCACAAAGTGAGAACTGTAACTGATTACGAAATCTATCTGATTAATAAAAGGTGACGCATATTAAGCATTAAGACGTAAATAGTTGTAGAAATTTACTGTCTATAGTCTTTTCTTTTGCAAGCCTTGTAAGAAGCAACTTGCAGAGTCTCACTGAAAACCTTCTCGAAATCGCTTAACTTCACTTTGAAAATGGTGGTTTGGTTGCTTCAACTCAGCAGGTATACCGTAATCACTTTAGTGTCTAAAGCGCGTCTGCTACTCCAACAGTTAGTTATTCCAACAGCAAGGAATTATTTGCAACATCCCACATTTCGAAAGATGCCACCCTGTTCGACTTGAAGAGTCCACTGCTAGTGCGTAAGAAAGCGTTGGAGAAAAATGCAAAGCTGTCAACGGCGGAAGTTGCCAAAATCCAAAAAGTCTTCTAGAAGTCAAGCTTCGATCCTAACGACGTATAGCTCATGGAGCAACTGAATATGACGAGCCATAATCACTTTTCAGTGGTTTATGTGGTTTCAAATAATTGATCAGAGACCAAAATGAGTTTGCTCATAAACTCACGATGAATGACAAAACATGTGTGTAAACAATCTTGTGAAATGTAGACCAGTGACCATTCGATTCATTTGTAAAAATAACATACACCAGTTGTATTTGGAGTTTGACGTGGCATTTACCCGTAAAGGACTCATGCTCAACTTTCGAAGGACTGAGGAAAATGGTGCCGGTTAAATGGACACCACTTGAAGACAAGTTTGTTAGGCCGGCGGAAGATTACAATCCAGAAATGTGGCTTTAACAAAACAGTGCCACTGTTCACATTCCTGTGCAAAGTATGAAATTCGGAGGTAAAATTTTGGTAACTGACCAATCTCACGGTTCTTCTCATCCAACTGACCATCGCATCCGCCTGGTATGACGACTTCCAACTGTTTTCTGAGGAAATTCCTAAAGGACAGAAAGCATGTGCTTTCACTAAGTGTCATCTTACAGCTGAAAGCCGATAGCGGAGAGTGGACTCGAGCGAGATGGGGTGACTTCCTAATAAAATTGGCAGAGAAAACTCTTGAAAGACCTCGGCAAGTTGAGGTAGGAAATTACAGCAGTCTAGCGCATAATTCTAAAGAACTAATTTTGACACTTTTTGAAATAAATTACAATTTTGAGAAAATAAAAAAGGAAGTATTTTTGTCGTTCATTTTTAAATTTAACTCTGTATGACCTTAAAGAAGAAGAGGGAAAGAAGAAATTGTCATTCATCATTTCAAGCACACGTATTGCCCGTGTTTGTACACTTGATAGGCCATGACAAATACCGAATATGTTTCCCATCTATGAATTTCAAGTGTCCACACATGCATTTACTCCATTTACATCGTCATCTTATATTTGTGCTAGTCCGATGACACGGGCCTTACTTTTGCATCAGTTACTTGGCAAGACATTCAGTCAAATTCTCCACTTTCCTGATTCTAAGCATTTGCCACATTATGGTTCTTTGTCCGTTATCATGACGGTGGGGATTGAATAGTTAGTTGGTGTCAAATCAATAAATCACATCGCACCTAAGCAGTCTGTTTAGTCCATCACCTTGATAAGATAGAAACATCAGCTTTTCAGCCGGGCAAAGTACTTTAACCCAATTGGTTTCACGAGTAATTGACGTGGCTTATTTGACAGGCACTAAAGTGATGAACAGGTGTGCCCATTTACGCTGACTCTAAGGCAAGCAAACAGATGGATCAATACAGAGCTTCAAAAGTTTGAAAAAGGTTAAAAAATTTTGTGAGAATGTTTCCAACCCTACAAATGTAAGAGAATTTCAGCTTAGTTTGTGTGTATGTGTTAAAAAAGGGGTGAAATTTAAGCACTGCCAAGTAACTTCAGGGTTTGTAGTGAAAAGATCACTTTAACTCTATGGGTAACCAGAATTACCTGCGTAGGCAAATCAAAGAGAAAAATGTATGCGTGATTATGATTTACTTTGTCAATAAATTATACCAAATACCCTCTCTCGTCAGTCTCACAATGCGACTGCGATTCCGATCATATTATGAGGTAGAAATTTGTGGAAAACTACCAGCGAGCCTGTTCTCAGCGAAAACGATGGGCAAACAGTTACATATCAAAATTCCAAAACGATGCTGGAACAAAATGTCAAGATATTATCGAAAAATTACCCCCAAATGACTCATTTGGTGAACATAAACAATTTTTACTAACAGACAGTTTATAACTCCAACAGATTATCTTTTCAAACATATTTAACATGGTTATTGGTGAGTAGTCGGTGGTTCGGTTGTTTAAAATTGACCAAGTAAAAATATGAAACATGGTATCCGTAATAACAAATTTTCTTTTCAGCGATTAGAAATTTCAAAGACCTAAGTGAACCGTGCCTCAAAAAAGCAGTTTATGAACCATACGGTCAACCATTCTTGCATCACTCAAATTGAAACAGTAATGCAAAACATCTGATTTAAATTCAAATCGGGAATGAAGAACAGGAAAGACAAACCATAAATAGAGTAACACTTATGTACTTCAGTGACACATCAGGTTCTTACACCTGTCAACTTTCAACGTTGTAACACCCAATTTCATAATCCATCCGGGTCTAGCTTATATCCGTGCTGTTGCATAACTCTAATTTCTCCTAGGTATTTGGTTGTTCGCCCAGCTTAGCAGTTCGTTTGCCAGCGCTCCATCACCAAACGAGGTGACATAGTCAGTGCAGGGGAATTCGAGCACGTAAGTTTTCTTGTTTCGCTAACCAACAGATCAGCGAACTTAAGCCAACCTAAGCGCAGTGCAAGACATCCAACCCTGAAAACTACAGCTTACTGAGAGCTGCTTTCCATGACATCGACCTTTCGATCCATTCGAATGCTCGACACCAAAGAGCCTTTTGTCTCTGATCCCAGACTTCTATCATCAAGATGGACACAATATTAAAAGATTTAATCTTGTACGGGTCCGTTTTAGGTATGGCCGCCTAACATCTGAAAATGGACCTCGTCTTTAGCATGGCCTGTAGAGCCTAGCAGCCTTCATCTGCATCCCAACTAACGTCGACACCTATGGGTTGGAATGTACTCGGCAAAATGTCCAAAGTTTTCCGTGTGCCATCGCCCAGTTTCAAAACACATAGATTAATCTGCTTGTTTTGTTGTGTGTGCAGTTTGGACAAATGCCGCTTCGCTCAGCTACTCAAAAAGAATCAAATCAGATAGGTTGGATGCTTGTGTACGCGATTAATCTGGACATTAACTGGAATGATTTGTTAAGGGGGGAAATGCATGATGCAAAGGTGAGACCGTACAAAACACTAGAATCGGTAGATGTAAAGTGGTTAGACTGGACAAGTTTCTCGGTGTAAGGCAAGCAAATGATTGGCTGAACGTTACTTGTGTGGTGAGGATGAACGAACACACTACGCTACTCATATTGCTACTCAGTAGTCAAATAGAAGCACGTATTTGGATATTGAAGTAGGTGAGGTGAAATAGACGATGGAACATTGGAGTGCGCTCTAGCATGAAATGGTGTTCTCCGTGCATGATCTTGGCACTGGCAAACCTGACGTCCGTTGGTAAACGGAATGTGCAAATGTGTATTTTTGTTTGTGATGGTGTTGAACCATGTATCCCGTGTGCAGATTTTCCCAGTGGACAGTCCTCTGGGTTCTCACCTCTCAACATTTGTAAATGTAGTCGGAGCCATGACTGAAGTGCTGCTTGTTACTCTGTTACCCTAATTAGTCTAGTGCGTATTTTCGAACCAACTTAACAAGTGACTGTTCTACTACGTGAGCAGATTTCCTCCGATGAAGCCATTGACCTATTAGGAGTGTAATAACAGTCATAGATAAGAATGTAGAATTGTTGGTTGCCAAAATCGACGGCGCCTACTCGTTCTTTGCAACTGAATGCGTATAAATCAGTGTGCTGCTGGCCAGCAGGATATAAGTGCATTGGGAGTTTGTGTTCATTTGAACCTTTTGAGTAGAATAGTCAGAAGACACAATTTGCCATACTGATTCATTTCGCACTGTCTTCAGTTGTAAACATGTGATTAGCATGAGAACAAAGAATAACAATATGTAACTGGAAAAATTGTAAATGTAAACCGGGCTGGATGGTGACTGATACTCATAAGTGAAAACATGGCAAACAACGATCGACACTCAATCGTTTTGGAGTGAATAAAATCGGCTGAAGTAAGCTGATCAATGAAGCTGCGAAACACCTGGGAATTTGTGAATTGTGAACAATCAGTAGGAGAGTAAACGACATTTACGGCGTGACTTGTGGTCGGTAAGAGTCTCACGATGGATAAAGTGCCTTTCTTCTCTTCAGAATTTTACTCACTAGCAGATGGATAAGCAGATCACTCAATGACTTTGAGACGTGTTCCTTGAGCCCGGTTTCAAGCGTTCTTTCTTTTCCACCGATCCAAATGTTGCCGCAACTGCAAACAAGTTTGTGGATACTATGACGTTAAAAACTTGGGTTTTCGGTTTTTGGCCGGGGTTAGAGACGATTTAGTCGTTTGTGAGATCAGAACTAGTTTGGCCATATTATACACGTATACCAAAGTGGTGCTAATCACCTTTGTAGAAGTAGTCAATGAACTGTCACCGTCGAAAAGAACATTGTTGTACATGGCTTTTTTAGAAAGTTCTATAGTTGTACTTTTCGAAGAAGTAAGTTTACTCCATTTCTGAACGAAACATTCCGGGAAAGTATTAGTATGAAAAGCCTCATACGACTCAGTTTATTCGGAGCCTCATCTTTATGCCATGTAAAACAACGGACGAACTAGTTACCTATGATATACAACATGACCAAAACTCAAATTTCATGTACCGCCCTGTTCACGTTGGTTTGTTATGCACTAAGCGTTCAATACGTTCATCTAATCGATGCTTAATCCAAATATTCAAGGGGAGGTAAACGGTTCTCTCATCCGTATACAAACGTTAAGGTGAGAATTGGGTGAACACAGTTAAAAGCTTGAATTGATTTTCCAATGCGTCCTTTATTTTGTCCAATCAAAAACATTTCATTGACATACCGTTTGTAAAGCTTTAATTTGTTCACTACTCACAATATTGCTTGCTTAACTTCAATCATCAACATACCAAATAAAACAGTACCGAGTGGGCTTCTCATAGTTACGTCATCTATTTATTGAAGGTTCTTACAAGAAAAATAAAATCTCATTTTCCATACACAGTAAAACTATGCTTTGGAAGTAGTCAGCAGGGATTTGAAAGCGAACGGAGTTGGATAGGATGTGACCACATGGAAAATCTTTTGTCTCGTGCAATCTTAGATTCTTGACTAAAGAATTGTCATTAACGCAGCACATTTTCTGTGAAAATATCAAACGTTTCAACATATCAACATATCAAAAGTGTCTTTCAAAATGTACATAACTAGCTCTTAGTGAATAGGCTTTGGAATCTCAACCAGCCATTTTGGAAATGCTTGGTGGGGTGAATCATGCACCAGTAAAAAAAGTCGCAAAGGATTTATAGGTTTAACTACCAACAGTAGTGGCAGATTTGTGATTTTAGATGAGACCCAATTGTGTAAAATCAGGTCTTCGATTGGATACTGCTGGAAAGGTTTTAGATAAACTGTATGATCATGGCATCTTGATACTTAGACATTCTAAACTGCTTTATTGTTTTATGTTGATAAATTCAAGTAATAAACCATCTGAAACGCACGGCATAATTGTTTCACTGTTAACAGCTTTTACACATTGCCCGATGAAATTTCGTTTAATTAATTGTTATTTTTATCAGTGCAGAAAGAAGACATTTGTTGCGATATGATGACATTTCATTTACTCTCATCAGTCGCAAATGTAAACCGTACAAGTCATATATGACACACAAATAGAAATAGACAGATTATGGGCATGCATACAGTCACATCACATCATGTTGTGAATGTTTATGAACTTTTCAGGATATCCGTTTACCCGTAACGTTTTTCTCAGCATTTTTTGTTCCATCTGCAGCTTGTCAGGTGTGCGAATACGCCTGACCCTATGAAATAGAGTTTTGACCAAACCTCTCTTGTATACTGTCGGGGCAGAGCTGGAGAACTGAAGATATTGTTTGCCCCATGTTGCTTTGCGATGGACCGATCGTTGTAATATCCCATCCCTACGCCTAGTGATGAGTACATCTAAGAAAGCTAAACTGCTGTTTGATTCCTTTTCGTGAGACACGGATAGATTCGGGTGAATAGAATTAAGGAGGTCAAGAAATAAACCGAAATTATCAATATCCGTAAAAATCAAAATATCATCAACATACCGTTTGTGCAGTGAGGTTTTGGCAATATTATCTAAGATTTGCCGATCAATCACTCTCAAGAGGATGTCGGCTAATGCTGGGCCTAACGGACTACCCATAGCCACTCCGTCTACTTGTCTACAAGAAAACCCTTCAAGGCTAAACTTGGTGTTTTTGTATACATTAAAATGAGTTGGCTAAGATATTCAAGTGGAAATAAAATCACATGAAAACTCAGCTGTCTCAAGAAGGAAAACGTTTGTAAAAGGGCTCGACGTCAATCGACTACATAGCTTGAGGACTCAACAGCACGCATTCTAATGTCTTTGCTTGTTTAAAGGAATCCTTTAGGCAATGAAGGGGTAACATTTTACAAATGGGGTTCAAAATTTCAGCCAGCCTTCAAGCAAATTTATGATATGTTGAATTGTTCCTATACATAGTTGATCGCAGGGGTGCTCCATCTTTGTGTATTTTTGGTGTGCCTCCCATTCGTAGTGTTTCCGTACCGGCTGGTTTTATGTGCCTATAGCGATTTCAAGTTGAACATCACCCAAAACTGATCGCAGCTGTCGCATTTCCATAGACTTTCCAATCGGCCCCTTTTGAAAAGGCACATATGCAGAAGACACTCTCTATTTCAGTTCTCTTGGCATCCTCTCTAAAAAGTTCTCAAAAGTCACCAAATATATGTGTGCCTACCCACCTGCCCGTTTCCACTACTTATTTTTTATGTTTATCTTTCATTCATATCAGTAGGCCGCTTCACTGCATCAGATAATTGTATACCACTGTCCTTTCTTATCCAATATTCTCCCACTACACTTAAAAACGTTTGCTCTTACATATATGTATCGTCCAACCAATTGTACTCTCCGACCTACATAACGCTAGGAAGCATGAAAATCTGAACTTTCTAGCTTCTGTACCAATTTAAGAACCTATGAAGGTATTTCAAAATACAAATGTTTCAAGAGATCAGTCATAAACAACGCTACTGTACTTAAGTGCTACCATAAAAACTAGTCCCATAACCAAGATCCTAGTGCAAATAAGGTTGTCTATTATTAGACGCTCCCCAAGTGACTACGAACTCCGGTACATTCGGTGTAGTTCCATAAACACCCCATAATTCGGACAGTCTACGAGAATGTTTCTGTAAACATTTTTCAACTTCCAGTTGTCAGAAAAGTTAGTCACCCACTTAAAGACAGTGTTTACTTGGTGTATTTGTTAATAATTTTAAGGAACCTACTGATATTTTATCGGGTTCAAAGAATCATACACAATGTTTGTGCTATACCGTTGAACTACACAGTAAGATACTGGTACCCTTGTAGTCTTTAGTTTTGTTGATCAAGTTGCAAAACCAATGAAAATGAAACAATCAAATGTACTGAAGAACCACATTGAATAAAACGTAATTCCAAATTCACAAGGTAGTTAGATTTCTTACCCCCCCCCCGTCATTTATTTGAATACAAATAAAGAGCTTCATGAGAATAAATTAAAAAACCTCAACACACAAGAATTACTTTTAGACATTTCAATTTGAAAATAATCAACAGTGTAACGATGAAAGTTTGCTTTCTATTGGGAATAATTTAACCACTAATTTTTCAGTGCTAACAACTAAATTAACCGTTTTATACCATACTTGTGATATTGATCAAAGGGTGAGGATGAAAATGGTAGAAATCCGTTCGTAGCTAACTACTAAGTACTTAGGACTCCGAAGTAGATCAGAATAGGAATCAGATTGTCTAGTCATTGAAATAAGTATAAGATAAAGAGTGAATAATTAGAAAAACAGTTTTACTAACGCTCGTAATTTACGATACTCGCTCCATGGCCATAGTTTGCTATCGAAATTCAGCAGGTGCCGATCAATGTTCAGATCAAATCCTTCGTTCTGTGACTCAAGCGTTTTGTCCACCCGACGAATGATATTGTAGCAATGCATGAAATAGAGGCTGTTTTTGCGAACACTATGACTTTTCCCTAAATTGTTTTTCCATTTATACCGTTACTTGCAGACAGACGACAGAGGGCATTGGCTCCAGTTGTAAACACGATGGTTTCGGGAGTGATTTGCACCAATTTTTTATCCGAACGTCGCGTTACCCAAGGAAAGGCGATTCAGTCCTCATTGGGGAAGCCGTGGTAAAGGGGGGGGGGCGTTAACTGTGACTGGCAGACCCATTCATTTGTATGGACATTTTATAACCCAACAGTCAGTAGATCCTTCTATCGGCACAAGTCGCTAAAGCTTGTATGAATGCCATCCTCGTTAGGCAACCTTAATTCGTCTTATGTCATTAGGAACGGTACCAATCGTTACCATCACGTGTTGAGTTGATCAATCTGACTGTACATATAAAATGCTGTAGTTGACGCAACCTTGATAAAGATTTTTTATATCCACATTCCGGAGAGTGATTTTGAGATTCTGTTGAACATAGGATCAGCATTAAAGAACTCGTCTGGAAAATGAATTCGTTTACTTTCAAACAGTGAAAACATGAATTTAGTCTTCCAGCAGAAATTCATTAACCTCAGAATTTTGAAAGTTCGATGTTGTAGAGAAACAACAGAAGGTGTCAAACTCGATAGCCACGAGCGCACGTGAAATTTCCAGCTCTGTGGGATATGGCAAAACTAATCCAACTTAATTTTTGACCCTATAATCACCCTGAAGAAGGAGTTCTTAAAGCCAACCATATGCTAGAGAGAAATTGAAGTTGGTTAGTTGATGTCAATCTTGTTGAATTGAGAGTTATGTCATTCCATTTTGTCTCGGTGTATTTTGCAATTAACTAAAAAATCACTCAACACGGCAAGCGCCCTACCAGCTGAGCTACGCAGTCAGCTACGTAGCTCAGCTGGTAGAGCGCTTGCTGCGTTGAGGCATGGTGTTTCTGTCGCTGGTTCGATTCCAGCCAAAACCCTGACTTATCACAGTTGGGTCTCATCTAAACTCATCAGTCTGCCAAACCACTTATTAGTAATAAGAAAATACTGCTAAACTTGCTTGGCTTCACAATGTCCATTGGACTATTATGCATAAACCCGCAGACTGCAGTGTGTACCTGATGTGATGCATTAAAATGTGCTTGAGAGATACACTGTACAAAAAACTGTTCCTGACCTATCTGTTGAAACTTTTTATGGGAAAGGTTGTTTAGCCATTCTACTGTTGCCGAAATTCTGTTTGCCAATCTCTTTCTAGGTGATTTTAACATTGTTATGTCAACCTGCCCCAGGGTTATATACAGAAGGTCATAGCTTATAGCTGTGAATGGTTTTTAAGCAAGTTTATAGTCACATGTTAGCTATTTTCCACGGCACATTTCAGATGGTTATCGCAATAGAACATTTCCATGAGGACATTCAGATGCTTGTGTGACCTAAACTTGGTAACCGCAGCCTGCAGCTGGCAGAAGTCCTGTCTAGCTACAGCCTAGCAGTTCTGTACACTTTCTCTGAAGTCATCACCACTAAAGTTCGCAATGACCTTCTTATCACGAAGCTACTTTTGTGATCAGTTCTTCCTTAGCACTGCGCTCGTCGCTCCTAAACACAACATTAATAAAACGTTGATTATCAAGAATAAAAATTTTATCCAAACAATTAGTCAGAACAAAAGAAAAGGTGTTCGGCTAAACACCGCTGGCATGGGGTATCAGTTAAAAATGTACAGAGGTGCATAACAAGGTTAAACCAGAAATACATTTGACGTACTCAGTGTAAATAAACATTTTCCGGAATTTTGGTCACAGGGGTTAAGTGGGCCGTTGTTATTTCACAACGAATCACATATATCTTGCTGCCAAATTACTTTTAGTTTCGAAATGGGTAGGAGCTTTATAACGGCCACACGGAATTCCATGACCATTGTGACTCGTGTCCACGACCGGTTTTCAGTTGCACACGCAATGACGTGTGCACTTGGTTGCATTGTTCACTGCCTACACCACTGCATAGAGAACACATCTAAAAGTCGTTAACCTACTTAGTAACGAAAAATAACCAAGTGTATAATAACACGAGAAACCCGGAATCACTTGATGGGAATCGCACTCTGAGTGCTTGACGCAATATCGACCGAGTCAATTCCATTAGTGTTTTTCCATTTTGCACCTTTCACTGACTCTGGTCCAACACAGAAACCATGTTGATAACCATCATTCTGAGCGTAAAAACAACATTAATGCATGCTTCGGTTGAGACGTTTGCTTCCCCTAACCCCTTTCGTTCACTCTGATGTTATGAGTTGTCACGTGCGCACTGTCTTCTGGCAAACGGCTGACAAAGTAACATCAAAGTGAGGAATTCTCATCAGGTATGCTGTGAATTCTAATTTCACATTTAATTTTACCCTACTGACACGTTTACAGTAATATACTTTTGTTTCCGAAGTTAACATGACTTGTAAATTGTATTTCCCGTTCTTATTGAACCCGTTTGGTACTCTTATATTTATCTGACTCCCACAAGTGTTAAATTTGCCACAGACAATTGGATTGCATCCGACTTTATTGCTTATATTCTTCTTCTCACCGCACTGTGCCATGTCTGTTTATACGAATCACGCCACAGCGCTATATATCTTATCACCCGAGTTAGCTGGACAATGTATCCCGCGTTTCCACTGCACTGTTGAATACGTTTGTACATCTGGTCGTAAGTGTCTGTTTATCTAAAATATTTATTAGTGTAATTGCACAACCACATGTGCTATCGGTATATACACATATAACCTTCTCCCAGACCACTTCTTGTTATGCATACATATTCAGCCTAGACCGTGCGTAAGACTGGGCCACTAGAAAATACGGTCTAAAGTACACTTTATCATCCCCATTACCTGAACTAAGAAAACCGGGCGAAAATAATTCAAAACAGGCATCTTTAGTCACAGTCAGTGTACACCGGGAATGATAGAGGCATCATATCCGTTTCCGATAAAACTCAACAATAAGTTAGATGTACTTCCATAGAACAGGATAAATAAAAACTTAATGGAATTGAAGTCACCGAATTTTGAGGGAAAGCAGATTGGATTTACAGAGCCTTTGTGGCTTGTAACCAACTGTCATAATCCACAATCGTTTCTCTAGAATGACAGTCGATTCCGTGTCAGCGAATCTTTTGAATTTGAAGGTTTTTCATGTTCTCATCAAAATTCTTCACGCAATCACCAGAGGCACTTTTCCATTGCGGCTATGTGGCAAGTGATTTGACCGGTATGAATTGAACACCACTCAAATGTTCGTGGTTTTCGCTTTTTCAGGGAGGACTCAGTTAGCCTCTTTCGAAAATTTACTATACACCAGTTTTGCCTCCTTTACTGATCGTCAGTAGTCCATAGCCCTGCCAGGGAGCGAGGGGTGAACTCCGGCCAGGCTTTCATAGGGTAACATCATTAACCATTATACCATCACCTTCATACTGTAGAAGATCGAGTTATCATATGAAAACGCCTAGCTACATTCGGCTTTCATTAGTATTCAGGCTGTCAGCTGGTCTTGAGAACAAACGCAGAAACTGTGTTAACTTTAATGGACGACTGCACACAAAACGGAAATCGCGGGATACCTTAAACTTCTTGGACAACATTTCGGTAACCAACGGTTAAATTTTCAAGCGTTTTCAAGGTCGGGTCGTCAAAAATGTGTTAAAGGGTTTCACTACTTAAACCTACCTAGTAGCATATGTGAATACGAGTTGTTTCCATTGGCCCATTTAAGTGTTCTGTCCTGAAGTAAACGAACAAGTTGCATCTTCGAAACCTACTTTAAGAGTTGTCGCTTTTCTCTGGCTATCGGCTCATGTCATTGCGGCTAGTAGTGTTGTGAATTTAGTATGGAGTTGCTTTATGGAAGGAATCTGATGCAACCAGTCTTCTCTAGGATTCTGCTCAAAAACTTGCAGGGAAATTGAATGACGGGATTGTCTTATTCAAAGAAAACGTCTTGAATTTCGGCAGCGTTTACGTGCCACAGTTTATGACACGATTAGGGAAGATTTTGTTAGCAGTAATTTCTCCTGCACCTCTTCTTCGCTTAGGTTTTCCTTGAGGACGATCTACTCTCCATTACACAATCCTATCTTGTTGTCACAATTAAACTTTAGTCTGTTCGGTGCCTTCATTTAGTTCAATCCTCCAAAAAGGAAATGACAGTCGAAAATATTGAGGTTGTTTACTCATCCACTTTCCTAACTTGCTCAATAATACCGTGACGTTGTGATTCAATCTTGTTTTGATATAGTGAATAGTTGACTTATCTCTACCCGTTACTCATCGTCTTCACAGAAGATCGTACAATACCTGTTTACTCATGTGTATAATTTAGTTCACTAATACCAACTGAGTCAAGCTCACGAAATGATTTTTTTGGGTTATACATCTGCCACTAAACCTTTGCAACCAATCATGCGATTGAAAACAACGCAGAATGATTTCTCTTGGACTGTATACCAATATCCGAAAAATGACTTCCGCCTTTGTCGTATACAACCAACCCCACCTAATCACACATCCAACATATTTTACATCTTGAATGCTGTTCTTCTTCGTCAATACATAGAACAAATTTCGCCTTCTGATTGCACGAAATTGGGATAGAATACTTTAAATAAAAACCTGACCCAAAATCCGAAGCTTTCGGCTGAGCGAGATGACAACAGGATGGACATAATGTAGAGCAAATTTGATAAGCTGATGATGTCCGTGTGTCCGTTTATTCTGTTACCACTGAACTGTTTGTTACTAAGTGCTGGTGTTAAATTATGAATGCTAGGATGGTCAGAAATAAGAGCAATAAACGTGTATTCACATGTTATAAACTGATTATTGGTCGACTGCACACCCTTGCGGGATTTGGCATTGCAAGTGACACTCAGTATCACCGATTTGTAAGTCAAATATATTGCAGAAAATGATTAGACACTATATCACAAAAACACTCATCTTATTTGTTCCATTCTGATTCAGCATCAAAACGACACATCGAATTCCCAACTCTTTGTTGTATGATTTTCAATGGGTCTGGCAACATAATCACAGCGATTGATATTGCCTTCCCGAGAATTCCAATCAAGTATATTCTTTTAAAAGATATGAATCGACCGAAAGATTTTATAACCCATGTTATGATCGACAGTAATTATAACTGGCTAGCGCACGACTATACAAATCACGAACACGTAGCACAGAGCGTAACGATACCCGAAAATCCCAGAAGAACACAGAAGACCTTCACCTACAGTCGAGAATGAGCTTGCTTTCAAACCAAAGGCAACATAGCAGAACAGCATCTGTGTATATATAGTAGTTGAACAGCCTTGATGAGTCCAACTTGAATTGATGCATTAAAAGTGATATGGGCCAATCCGAGGCAAAGGAGAAACGTGCGCTAAAATTAAGTTTTAGTACGTTATGTCACGAAAAGGTACACATCAAAATCACAAATTATTTTTCGAAGATATCTGAAAAACTAAACCATTTTTGGAGAAACCAGACTTTCCCCAAACAAAAGAAAACCTTCGTCATCCGTCTTCGAACTGTATGATATAGTTTGTTATGGTGAAGAATCTCTCCTTCACACCAGAGTAGAATCCGTTCTAAATTTGTAAGGAAATTTTTCACCCATTTTACTATGGGCCAATAGTAGCTACGTGGACTCCTGAGTTATTCACTATTGAATTCAAAGGTTTGATACCTTTAGACACTAGCAAAATACGCGTACTAAATATTATTGTTCAATATTCATGCCTTCTACTGGCGTACTACTGCATGAGCATGCCTATGTCGATCAAACTGACCAACCTAGCTGCCTTGTTTTGCCGTTTGGTCTGCCATCCCTCAAAAATTTGGATCGAAGGCAATCCTTTTGTTCGATGAACAGAAAATCTTTTGCAGTGATTCGGGATGTTACAATGGACAAGACAATTGTACACATTCCACAAGGTAAACTTCAAGTCAGATGACCGAACGGTATGTTAAGGAACACAGTAGGCTTGTTCTTGTTACCCAAAGAATTGAAATTTATCCGTGGAAGTTGATGTTATCGCCTGTATTGCATCCGGTCAAGTCTCCACTCTGTAACATAATGACCATTATACCATATGAGCAGCTATTTGTTCATATTCATAAGTTCATCTTTCTCTTGTTGATAACATCCGACTGTTATTGTGAAGTATAGCGATAATCACAATGCTTACTGAATCATCAGTCAGTTTTCCCTCTGTCTCTCTCACTCAAGGGTACTCATTGACCGAATCATAAACACTGACCACCTATACTTGCCTCTATTTTTCAACTGTTGTGTAACGTAACACATTCTGAAGTAATACAATAAAATGAGTCGTTCAAGCAGTACTTTCTCACCTATTCAATACCATAAATGATGGTGGTTTTCTGCATTGTCTGTTTGTACCAAACCGTTGATAGTCTTCAGAAACCATTTATTTCCAAAGAACTTTAAAAATTTCCTTTGCTAAGACATGAAGAATCTGGGGCAAAATAGAATTGTGACAGTCAGCCAAAGAAGCTGATCATCCGCAGCACACTTCAGAATGCAATGACTTGCAGAATGACAAGAAAATTCAATCAACCTTTTGACAGTTCTTGACTACAGTCCCTAATAGATTTTCGAACGAACCTCACTCTCTCTGTACGTATGGCACACACTTTTCAGAATGTTAGTTTGTTTCATACAAGATACCCCAAATATTCGCCCAAACATATCACAAGCCACTTTGAGACAAAATACTCCAAATCACCAAGGGTTGATATCCAGTGTTCCTTTAACAATCGGAACAAATCGATTGGCACGACTGAAGTAGACAGTAGTTTCTTTTCGAATTATATTCAAGAGATTCTTTCCTTTGTGACAAGGATTTTGTTCCAGCCTCGCTTTCTTTTGCATTAATGTGATCATAGTAAACGTTTGATATTTCTTCCATTGTATTTCACTGATATATTCATCTTCAGTCAACTCAACAACATAGCGTATCTCACAGCCAGCTACGTTCAAAACTCTGCTGATTATGTCACCGTCTTAATCACACGCATCAGTCTTCTTTTTTCACTTCCAACAAGGTTATTCTTCGTTAACCATCACTTTTTAATATACCAGATAAACTATATTTCACCCGTGCAGTTTTGTTTCTTTCTTTCACCGTCTGACCGTCTTTTCGATTTTGTTTATTTGCTGGCAGAATTGTATGGAAATCGTAAACAGTATTCAGTAGCCATAAGACAATTCAGTGACCTGACAAAATTTCATTAAAAATCACTGGAAAATACACCTGGCAAATAAATTTTTACTTCATGAAAACTTAGCTTATGCTAATATTATACATTTCATAACAAACCTGTACTTAGCACAACACATGAAATTGAGAAAACTCACGTTTTGAATGTGGTGATCCAACGGTTATCGTTCATTCAAACAAAATGCTCCAGTTTTTCCTGTAGTTTTCCAACTTTATCGATAGATGCCCTGTTACTGTGATTTTGTTTCATGACACTAACAGATATGGCGTATATACCAACACACCTCATAAGTAAATATGATCACTAGTTGTTTTGGTGTTTCAGTACAAATTTCTGAATCAGCGCCGAATTGTAAACACAGCACGCTGTGTGTACAGAAGACACTGGAGTACGGTAACAGTTAGCTGTCATTAGTTCGAGTCTAGCAAAAGTCCTAATGTCTAAAAATGGATTGCTTCACAAGTAACCAGTTTGTCGTACCAATCATCAGTAAAAGAGTTGACAAACGCAGGAATGTTTTATATTAATAACTTACTGTCTAAATCAACACTGCCTCTTTGAAGTTATCCAACGAAAGCGTGCACAATTAACATTGCGTATGGTAGTAAAATAAGATCTGAACACAAAGCATGAAACTAATCAAGTGTGGATAGAATGGAACCAGTTGTATGTGTGTGCGTGTGTGTTCTCATTCTCGCGCTACGTACCAGAGTACACGGGTATATGTGGGAAATATGAAAACCATGAATAAATCTTACACACATGTTTCACCAGCGGTACCAAATCAATATAAGGGTGCCAGAACAAGTTCTTCATTTGACCTAAAAAGTACCTCCAGTCCAGTAGTCTGGGAAACTTCAGCATTCAAACAAAACCAAGCAATAGGCTACTTTCAAGTTGAACATCACCCACAACTGATTGCAGCTGTCGCACCCCCATAGACATTCCAGTCGGCCCATTTTGAAAAGAAGCACTAGACTCGAGTTTCGCTCACATTAGAGCTCGTCAGTAGTGCATATCCTCGCCACCGCCAGGACTTGGACCACGAACATGCTGTTCATGAGGCAACCGTGTTTACTTACAAATATGTTATTCGCGACCGAGTGGAACTGTCTCAGCATAGTACAAATGTAGCTGTTCAAATCTGAGGTTTCTTATAAACTTTTGAGATAAGGTCATGTAATAAACTAAACTAACATAACGATCTTTCCAGAAGACATTCAGTTATAAACAGTACAATTGGTCGTTATTTCTGAACATCGGTTCGCGACAGCTTCCCCAGCTAGCCAACATCTCGATACAAAGTGGCAGTCGTGAGTCAACATTATTGTCGTATACACTAAAGGCTATTGCGGTGGTGGACAGCCAGTAACTATAGTAGGTGATGTCAAATAGTGCGTGATTTATTGCTCAGCTAGTCTTTGCTATGTCTGCTCTAGGTTTAGTCCTGATATCATGCTAGGATCTGAGGCTAAAGCCTTGTTAAACGTGCGCAGCTGGGCCGAAAATCATATATGGGGTGGTCATTAGGTTATGGTCGACAGGACGAACACAGTAGGAATTTCGCTGAAGGAGCAAGGTGTATGTTGTTGTATGCAATTACAACGGCATGATTAAAGAATGATCTTATGACAATTTCTCCAAAAGGGCTTAGTAAGCAATTACTATACCATCAGCAGCTCATGAAAAACGGCAGCCATAGTGACTGTAGGCGATCGCTAGGCTTACAAATCGATACGACAAGTGTTCTACCGGAATTTATGCACCCGCATTCTATCAAACTCAAAAGACTGTCTTGGTCAACCCGGGATGATTCTGTAATGAATAACATCAAATAAATGCAATAGTGCAATGGGAATAGACGTATGTTCAAGGTAGTTAATCCGAGGAAAATACTCCACGGACACGTAGCGTCGTAATGATAAAATAGTGTAGTCAGTTCAGCGAATCAAATGTGTTGCAATTGCTAAGCAAACATTGGTCGAATGGGGGAGAAGGTGGAACAAACAAACATGTCAACGAAAATCACGGTGATCATAAGAATCATTTTGGAACGTCCTGCTAACTAACTCAAAAGAACTGTGTTTTCGTTCTTCGCCGTCAATTGAACGGTCCAACTACATTCGGATTTGTTAGACTGATAGAATGAGGCTTATCCTTGTTAGTCAGATTTCTCATTCAACGAGTGATCGCTTCGTAATCGACAGTAAATTAACTACTTACAAGTAAAACTTTGATTCGGGCACGCTTCGTAGTCTCCTGTTTGATTGAACACTTCTAATGATACCCGGATTACCGGCTGTCATTACTTTAAGCTAATCATTGGTTTTGCTTCCGACTCGGCAAATACTGAGTGTAGTGGATTTCAGAATTACACGGAAATTCCTGGCTAAATATAAGGACGAACATTTCACGTCAACATTGGCGCTCGTCTAAATTTGCGTCGTAAACCATTTTGTGAACAAGACTCAAATTCAAATAAATGGGAGATATGTGAATATCATTTTCACATTTGCTATTGAAAACGCTCTTGAGTAGTTCGAAAACAAATTTACATGATTCAGTAGTGAGTTGACCTGCATTGTATCACTTTGATTAAACGCGAATCGCTTCACTCGGTCTGATATCTACTTTGGATACTAACTCAAAAATGTGGAAATTATCAGAACGTTTCTCGATGTTTATTCATACAACCATAAACCATGATTTATGAATCGAGGGTGATATTCACCATTACACTGACTTCATACAAATCGTCGTACAACCATTTACATATCCCCCCTGATGATTGCGTCACAATTCTCACAGCCGGTTCAAATTCCTGTCCAATTGAAGGACCCAATCTGAGCTATGGTGGGAACAAGGATGGAGTTTTGTTAGAACCAAATAATCAGTTGAAGGTGGCACTTAGATGGTGACAATGAGAAGTACCACCTATGAGAACAATTTTAAAGAAACCTTGAATGAAATTAGGAGGTTACCAATTCTGGTTGTTGCTCCATTCGATCGTAAAGCTCTGAAGTGTTTGCAACGCCTACCATGATTCATCAACTCGCTGTAGTTCAATTTGCTGGCCACGGACAGTTGAATTGACCGATTAAATTTCATAGTTCATTAGGTCTGTAGCATGCAATCGTTTGCCACACATGTGTTGATCGTTAACATACAATATGATCGGCTACACGCGCTGAATTACACGAATCCTACGGCAACTGAAATGAAAACCGGGTGTCTGCGAAAGCACTGAACAGTATACATGCTCCTGGACGTCTAGACCTCGGGATTGCTATCTCAACGGTACCTTGGTTACAGAATGTGCCAGTGCACTTGTCATTCCGGAACATGAGGGCGTGTCATGATCGCACCGTAAGCAACACCGATAGCGTAACGGAAGTGCCCTCTGCAGGCGCTTGATCGATCGATGCTTAGGCGCATCCAGTGTGAATCCCCATTTTGTCTCCACGATGCCGGTGGTTTGAAATTTACGATCAAGTGGCGAGGTCGCATAAACCACGTAAGCACGCGCGCATGCACAGAGGTTACCAGCTGAGGTTACCGCGTGATGGAATAACTACGGACCTACAACCATTAGCTCATGCAACAATGGTTCGGCGCAGATAAGTTGCCAGCGTATCGTACTGCTGACTGAGATATCTTGTCTGTAGGGCGACGTAGTCAGTTGTATTACCATATGACGATTAAGTTTTCACCAAATACGTTACCTAAAATGGTAGCTCAGAACAGTAGTGGCTTGTCTATATCGTACTATAGCTGGATTGCTGAACAGCTGCATGCACCCAGTTATTAGATCACGTATCCGCCCCAACTGCCTCCGACTACTGACGTGTACTCTGGGTTTTTATTCGTTATAAGTTAAGTATTGATCACAAACGGTTTTATCATTTCGTGTGCATGTGTTCGCTTATTTCATGTGAATACACAGTTTGGGCATAAAATCTTGGACATACGGTACGCATCGGTACATATAAAAGCAGCCGATAGTGATTACCAAAGACGAGTAGTTCACTAATACACACTGGTCATGGCATACTTTTTGAATGTTTGCCTTACCCCATAACAGTTGTGTATTCACTGTTCTTTATACAGAGCCCACCTCTAATGTGTACTAGCTTCCGTATACGGTAGACTTAGTAAATCAGAAATGTATTCTCACACCATTTCCACAACATACTGATCTCCCATCCCCGCATACTGAACTTGGCAGATTACCAGAGTTGACAACAATAAGTGGCCCATTGGATATTCACTTGTGAGAATTCCTCGTTTGTGTCACCCACAATAGTCGGTCGGACGCGGATTACGGTGTGCAGACCACAGCCTCTTTGGAATACTGGCACCACCCGGTTTCTGCTTCGGTGCTGTCTTTGTTGTCAATTGCTCTGCAGGTGCAATTCAACCGGTTTGCTAGCTCCACGACGCCCACCTCCTGATAACAGACCAATTTGTCACTTGTGGCCTTGGTTACTGCTGATAACACATATCACAAATGGTCACTCTAACCTGGCAACATCCCCGTTTCCTGTATACATGTGCACTGTGCAAACAGCTCGGTCGCCGCACAGCTGGAAATTGTTTCACTCTGTCGATTTGGGAAACAGTGCTTCTTTGAAATTGGGTAAACATAACACGAGGCAAAATTCCAACGCCAGTTCACTCTTGTCTATGTGATTGGTTTGCGTGTGTATCTGTGTATCTGTGTGGATGTTGTAACTGTACAGTGAAAAGGAGAAGCCATCGGGTCTCAGTTTCTCTGAAGATTGTCATTTGCCGTGTGCGTCCCCCTACACTACCAAAGCTTCATGGTGAATGTGTTTACGCAATCAGCTGACCAATCTGAACCTGACACAAACCCAATCAATCATCAAACAGTAGGTGAATTTACATTTAACATAGTGAACTGGTCCTATGAACTGGGGGTGAGCATGCAAGGAAGACATTTTGAGTCGAGTAAAGTCTTTGCCAGATAGTGACAACCTGAAACCCCACATGTCCCCCACACTATTGATTAACATCCCACTTCATATGACAAACTGTTTCAACGGATATTACTTGGTGTTCGTATATTCACATCTACCTACAGTATGATTCTAGTCATTTGGTATACTTGCAAACTGTCAGAGAGTTAGATTTCGGGTCGTAAATTAAAGTGCCTAAATGATGTAACTGTTTTTCGTGAACAGAAGAGTCTCCAATTGTTAACGTTACCATAATATGCTGGTATTATCTTTCAGTACATGCATATCAAGCACATCCATCACAGGGGGATATTTGGATATGTGCCTAGTTTCAGGTAGTATGTACGTCTGGTTTGCGCATGTAAGGGAATGGTAATACAGTACTGTTATTCATACCATACGAAGTGACTGATTTTGCGACACGGTGAAAACATTAAAACCCCACCAATAACGCCGTGTCTTTATCAATACCAATCCTAGCGAATACTTTTGACATGCATTGGAAGCTAGCAATTCAGGTCATTGTAATAGTCAACATGACATTCCAAAGGAGTCGGATTTACAAACCAACCCACCTAATAACCACATTACACAGGCTCTTTGTGCAAACAAGATGAACGTCTTTTAAACATTCGATGTGTAATCCCAGTCGACAGTCAACAATAAACGATGAGTACTCAATGTTTGACGCGCCTGTATCTGTCGTAAAGTCAGCCACTGTTACAAGGTTCTCTCTATACTCCATGGTTGTTCCGTTGATCTCCGTTATCTGAACCATGGGGTCCTAACTTGCCTTTTCAAACTAACTTTCGAGGATGGGCGTGTGATCGTATCACGCTCGGCTGCTCTCCTATCTATCTCAGTATCCTAGGGGATTGTACAAGTGTTAACTAGCAATCCAGTTAGATTACTACTAATAGGTTTATTGTCAATGTCTACCTCCCCTGCATCTCGACTGGCCGTAGGTTGCGGTGGTTGCTCGTTTGTCATGCGGAGCGTTTGGCGCCTGGTCCCGTTTCAGGTCAGAGTGGTGCTTTTTGTTGGGCCAACACGCCATCTGGTCAGTCATCGGGGTAGACTTGAACATAGTGCTACCAGACGAACTGACTATGTGCAGGTGCGTGTGTCTGTGGTTAGAGCTGAGCAAATCGCTTTACAGGATAGAATTCGAACTCGAGAAACTCTTCGAAATCGCACGTACGGGGGCAAGCTTGCATGACAGAAGTTGTAGCGAATCAGATATGGAAGTCACAACTGGCGCCCAAATATCCCAGTTCCCAGAGCACGTTAACTGTGCCGTTCGCCGGTTCCGATTCCCTTGAAAAATAAATGATGCCTGATTGTTCGTTTGTATACCGGCCTAGACAAGAGAACAACTGAATCAGAAACAGTGAGAGAAAGGAGACACATTAATTATCTTCGGATGGACCTATATTCCGGCTACGGACAATCTATCTACACGCCTTTCTACTGAGTTACTACGGCCACGACAACCGTAGCATATTCAGGACGTGTGCTATGATTTTTATTACAGACTCGGGACGATCACACTTCAGTCGAAATATGAGACCCGGTGAAAAACAGGTATGGATTTGTATATCATCTAGCCTACTTACCATCGAACAGGCTTGAAGCCAGATATTTCGAGTTCTTTCAGTAAGAAGCTGAATGTCTAGCAACAGATGCCAGCATGTTCCTGCTTAACTCTACCATAGTCCGTGATGGTCCCAAGGAGGAATTATAGAAAGCGTGAAAGTAAGACAAAAGACAAGTACAGCGGAAACAAACGAATTTAGTTGAGCAATTGAAGCTAGTCTACGAACGATCGACTGCAACTTATCGCGGCAATGAAGTACTTGTGAGTGCTAATCATGTCTATATCTATGAGTGCTAAATGTCCAGACGAACTTACCGTTAGGGTTAAAATTTAGCTCGTCCATAGCTGAAAGTTAACACATACCAGCGCAGGCGCAATATGATGCAATTGTTACCTGCGCGCATCTTTTTGTCCTCGATCGGCGTATTCTCTTTCAAACGAATAATGATGTACGTTATAAATGATCAATAACCTATGGTGACTCTAACATCCTTATACTGGCTCTATGTCCTAAGTTTGCTTGCTCGTACCACTTCGGGTTCATCCGTTATTGGCGAGAAAATTATCTATAATCAGAAGATGAATAACACCAATAAACACACTTATACCACGTGAGTAGCATGATAGAAAGGATTGGAATCGTTCTGAATCACTGATTGAACGAGTGGAAGTTTGTGGAAAAAGACGGATGAATGGATTGATGTGAGAATACTCTTTGATTTCTAATTCATTTGCTGGATAAGGTTATACAGGTCTTAGAGTAAAAAATCTCGACCTTAAGACTGTGTATTGTTTAGTTTGTATGGCGACATCAAGGCAGGATGTGTTACTGAGCGTGCTGTGCAGTAGTGAATAGTCACTTCTCTTGATGCGGCGCGTACAAGTGTGTGACAGAACCTGAGTAGTTACAGTGGTCGTATTCGTGGTCATAATCCATGCCAAACAATGAACAAGGTTGGTGTCATCGCTGACAGAGTTAGAGCCGCCTCAGGTGTTTCTGGTCAGGCGTTGTGTCGGGGGTTGACAAAACAAAAATAGCCGCTTCTATGATTCAGACTATCCCTTGAAATATGCGTCAAAAGGTTATCGATGTCGGGAGAAATTACACATTGCATATGATATGTTGAAGAGATAATTGACCCGAATATATGCATGACAAGCTAAACACGTTAACTAAGGGATATGTGAGGACAGGTTTATTGGTGGTACATTGAGGGGTTTACCATAATGGTTCGGTTCACTGAACAACGACCTGTCAATTTCGAATGAGGTCACTCGAATCTCTACATATATCTCTTAGATAACCAAGAGTCTGTGTCGAGGGTAATACCTTTATACTTAATTCTTCGACTGACAACATGTGAACCATACAGCACCAACGGAATGTTAAGGCTGGTCTGCCTAAAATGTGTTATGTTAGATAGTGGAACGTAACTGAGTTATCCAGTGGTGCCAATCTTATTTCAGTAACTAGAAAAAGACTGTTTCATCCACCGAAATAATTCACTGGCATTCGTTTGCGAGGTTGTTGATAAGGCATTCGTAGGTACAGTGAAGAAATACAACAAGTTCTTCGGGTTTCATCATTCTCTGAGTTACAGCCATATCTAAATATTGAATAAGGGCATGGATTACAAAGCATTTATAAAATCCATCTTCCCCTACTGCTGTGATACCGACTTAGTAATACGCTTGGGTGTTTACCTGTCATTATTTGTGCCAATTAGTATACACCAAGTAACCTGACCCTATGACCAACGCCATAATTAGTTAAGAAAATCTGATTTATCGACTGACGTGATTCAGTCTACATTGATAGGGTCACCTATTTTGTACATCTTCTACCGTACTGACACTGCTCAGTGCTGCCTTAGTAATAGGGATACTTCAATCATAACGTGATCAGACGATGATGTGATCATAACATTTGAAACATTGGATTGCTCTGCTGAATAAGGTTGGAAGTTGTCACCTGCTAGGTTGGGGACAGTGTGACCAATCCTACTGTTGTTCGAGGACGCGCTCAGTCTGAGCCACGTGTGGAAGTCAGCTTGTATCCGTTGTGATAATCTAGTTGTTTGTGTTCTAATAGTATTCTTTTATTATTTACTATTAGGAGCTGTGGCAGTTGAAGTAAATGAACAGGCTGATATCCTCAACAACTAAAATCCACTTTACTACACCAGCGTTCGGCTTCAGGTATACTATTGATATCTGCATATAAATGAAGAATCTGTCTAACACTGCAGTCTGAGCTTACTGTTTACCCATTTTGGGATAATCGTCATATATTTTGCTGTGTGTTTCTGTTCTGTTACCTTTCATACTTTAACGTGGGTTCTTCTAATTAGGGCAGCCAGATATTACTTACTAGTAAAAGTGTTTTTGGTGCCTTGGTTCAATTAAAGTCGCACTTGGTGTGAGGTTAATGGCGCAATCGTCAACATGGTTCTCTCATGAAAAACGTGGCCGAAGTTGTAGTCCCAGCAATGACAAGGATATGCACTACTTACAAGCTCTAATAAGGGCGAAACTCGAGTCTAGTGCTTCTTTTCGAAAAGAGCAAACTGGATAGTCTTTGCGAACGCGACAGCTGCGATCAATTTTTGGTAATGTTCAGTTCACATGAAAACCAAAATCCCCTACTATTCATTAGTAATCAAAAATACCGCTTAACAAGTCAATGATTTCTGTGATTTTGACTTTGAGAGAAGTCCTAATCGAGGGGTTATCGACTGGAGTTAACAGACAGTTAATGGGTCTCCTCTCGAGATGATCGGGCAACCTGATCATTACTCACAAGCGAAAGTGGTTGAGCGTTCACATATGATAATTCGGTCGTGCCTAACGTGAAGTGAATGGCACAGTGGTAAACAGGGTTGCCTCATGACAGCGTGGCCAAATTTCTAGTCTCGGCGGTGAAAAGGGTATGCATTACTGACAGACTCTAACAAGAGCGAAACTCCATTTTAATCCTACTTCTCCAAAGGGGCTAGTTTAGACGCTTATGAAGACACTTGTGAGAGTGGTTCGACTAATGCTAACCGAAGCCCTGCGGTACTTGCCAGGGCAACTACCCTCACCAGTCGTGACAGTTGTGGTACAAACGTAGCAGTCGCTTCGAGAGATTTCAGACTCATTACCTTGGACAGACGGATAGAGCACTTTCACAGTGAGACCATCAGACATTATCGGTTCTCGATTGTTCCTAGTGAAATAAATTGACAGTCACCTTCACTTACAGCCATAGTCTCAGTCCGATTCTGAAAGTACACAATGATTAACTACCTGTTCCAAAAGTCTGATCTACAAGGCAGAATTGTGGCGATGGAACTGGCCAAAAGATATCTGAGAACCGATCTGCCGAAGTAGCCAGCGTGTTCCTATCCTAGGCGTGCCTGTCGCCCTTCTGGTTGAGAAATTTGTAAAAACGACCTAAAATGAGATAGTGACTACCAGGTATTTTTTATAATTTAAATTGCACAGAAAACTTTGCAACGTTTTAGCGGACCTGGCAGAAATATCAGTGGTTGTTGTTGGTTGAAGCTTGAGACCGAAAATGGCGGTCACTGTAACGATTAGGGACATGTTTTAAATGTAATTGGGTAGTTCCTCAAACGTTGGTCACACTTGGAAAATGGTCACTAGAGAGTTCTTCGTGGGGGGGGAGTGTAGGAACCTCATCCATTCATAACAGTGTGTGTACTTGATATTCTTACAAAATACTGATGTTTTGAAGCCGTCATTATCTGCCGATGAGTAACATGAGATGCTACAATAAAACATTCCGGCTACCAGTGTTACACTTATCTCAAACATTCGCACCACCCTCATTCACAAAGATAACGTGATTTGCGTAACTTGAGTTAAAATACAACCTTCAATTTAATAAACACAAGCTTTTTCAAATTTACAAACCCCCGTCAGTTCATTCACGTATCGGACCTAATTGGTCTATCACATTCTGGAGGTCAGTGTTGATCACATCATGCACACTTTTTTGTCGCGGAATCTAACACACCAAACAGAGGTCTGTATATGCAAGCAACATTCGTTTATCGGCTAGAGTGAGTATATCTACTCACTTGCATTGTTTTTACGTTGTATGGTAGATGTTCTTATCAGTACGCTATCAGTAATCATGTTTAGCTAGGGAACGAATGTGTGTTTGCTTCTTCACAGTATAGCACTACACTTTGTCAGTGTCTTCAAACCAAAATTGAATGTCCGACGTACGTCATGTGTGCTAGAAGATAAGAAACATTTTTGGGGTGTCATTCCTTCTAAGTCTCCCTATCATCATTTGTAGACGAACTGGCTTCCACACTCAGACATTTAGCTGACATCTACTCCTGCCCCCCTCCCCTCCCCATTCTCGTTAATAGCCGATCCACTTAGCTCTGAGTAGTGCCAGTTAGTCAGTCTGTGATTCAAGTAGCGCTAATCAGGAGCAGTGATTGTTGTAGGCAAATTTGTGTAAAACTTAAAACAGTTCGAATGTCATCGAAACGTAATGTTCTGACAAACGATGTCAACTTGTTAAACTGATTCCAGTTCCATTAAAACTAATTTGAATCATGGAACCTGGACAACTTGACAAGCTGTTTCATGGCATCAACACAAGACTTGTAGACAGTTCCATTTGAGTTTTACAGTGCGATTGCAAAGGACATTTCAGTATACGGTAGGAATACACCACTTTAGTGAGAATTGTGGCAGGCCCTCTCACATGACAGTTCCTACTGGAAAATATGTACGAGTGCACTCGATTTCAATGGTACACTTAAAATAAAATCTGAAATGATACGGCATCCGTTCCACTTTCAGCATGTAGAGTGTTACAGACCTCTGAAATGGTTTTTCTCTCTTTTAATTGCACAGATTTACTACTGAATGACCGTGTAAATAGTAGATAATTTGCAATGTGTTTTGTGCATTCTATTATTACTACGATTGATTATACCGTCATCATTGTCTGAGCTTCTCTATTCTTTATATTTCAATTATATTAGGAATCGTAAAAGAGCCATGTAGTAGAAATCTGTAAACATCTCCTTTCGCCAATGTTACTCCACATTGTCGTCGATAAGAAATCTAACATTCACTGCCAGCCTAAAAAGGCGTCAGGTGTAAACATACTTGTGGAAAATTGACCAGACTTCTCTTTATCACCAAGTGAACAAGCTTCGAACCCCTCTGGGTTCAATGTCTGCTGTGACCCCATCATGTGACCTTATCATGTTCACTAACCCTGTTATATAACGAACGAATCGAAAGTATTTTGTACACAGCTATCCAATATCAGCAATCACCGGAATATCGATATATATTCTTTCATATACGTTTTTGCAAACATCAAATAAAAAATGACAATAACGGAATTATGGTGGCACATCAAGGATGTGTCGATATTTCGTTGATCATGTACTTTGGTCAGTTAATCGAAATCACTATAGAAGGGAAGGTTCTATTGCTGAAGACGATCGATTGGTGATCATAATAATATTATCCAGTTGGAAAGTGCTAGTACATTCGTACATCTTGTTATATCTTAAGATAACAACTGGGCATAAATGAAAATATTGGAGGTTCTAACATCTAAGTAAATGTATGTGAATGCACGACAGGTCACCATGGTATAGTAACGGTTGTAAGCTAGTGTGTACAATTTTTGTTTACGGTTAACCATATTCATAGCAAAATGTGCTTGACAGGATTTCTCGGTAAGTTATCCAAAAGAGATAAGATTGGAAATATCCAATCAGCATTCATATAAATCTACGGATGATTAGGAATTGAAAAGAGAGCTCATCGGAACGCTTTGATGATTATTGTGTGAGAAGAGTAATCCGAGAATCTCCTCTTATGTTTGATCAAAAAGTTAACAGGCTGGTATATATCAGCCAACATCAACATCTACAGCGTTTAGATTATGTTGACTTAAGGATATACAGTACATGTAAGTGATATATGCTTATATCGTACATCAGTAATAAATTCGGTCTGAATGAGTCGGACATATAGAGACACAGCTGGTATGGCTACCCAGAAAGACTAAGTACATTTCATTCAACTGTTTCATTGTCCGATACACGGTGAACGAATTTGGCACCTCTTCAATGATTAGTTCAAGTAAACTGGCAGTTTTTTAACAGAAATCAAAATGTGTCAGCCTATATTTACACAATGAATTATTCCGTTGCTTGTTTCTATATCACAAATGCATCTCTCATTAAGACTGTGCAGGAATATGTATACAATATACAACAAAAACAGTACTTCTCTGTTGAATACAAGTTTTGACTGCTCTCTGCGTCTAGTTTAGACTTCAAATATACTCGCCAAAAACCGAAGGATATTCGTTTGGTAAAGATACAAAAATGCAAGAGTGTACAGATTCATGGTCAAATTGAAGTATGCTACACTGTTAGCGTGAAGTGCCAACGAGATCACACCTAGATGGTGTATTAAAGTTTTACACAAAAAAAACAAGAATACAGTTGACTGGCTGTTACCAAAGTTGTCATTCCGAATGATCCCATTTGATTTTAGTCACAAGTTTCTCTGAATGAGATTAAAAGTGAATGACAAATTTGTGATTAACTACTTATAGTTATTTCACTTAGTAACTACCTGCGATACTGGTCTGTAAAGGTGAGTATTTCTCTGAATCTTATGGTGGGGAAAAAACCTCTAAAGTAACACTCGTCTCTATAGATTTATCGAGATGTGCGCCTTCGTCTTGGATGTCAAGTATGTTGTTCCCTTGCCGGAGTATACAAAGAACGATTCCCGTTAAACCAACGATTTGCACAACTGAACAGATATCTCAGACGTATAAAAAGAGATGGATGTGACACCGATAACGTAAGCGTATTACATATGACAGAAACCACGTTTGAACAACCAATACGCGTTGGGGACCAAACATGAAAGGTCAGCTCAAGCTGTAACGCGCCGATTAATCATTCTCAAAAGGATGCACACTTTTAGTATGAACAAAGTAAACCTGACCGGTACTGTTCCAACTGAAAGCCGGTTTTGTTTGGCTACAAAAATGTATCCGTACCATTGTTCATACAACTTCAAGAATTCGTTATCCATTACCGTGCTAATTCACCATGTGCTGTGTCGACTGCTTCTGCACACACTTTTGATAAGCCGCACTCATCAAATGAATTGAGATGTCCTGAATATAAGAGTTTCTTTTGCTAACGGATGTCTTCTACTTGTTTCGCAGCCGCCCATAAGTATCAGGAGTGTCGAGTGGCATGAAATGAACAACGTTGACAGATGTTTACAATTTCCCCATTTTTTACATCTTTCAACCGGTCCTTTTCAAAAGAAAGCCCTAGACTCTAGTTTGATTGATGCAACGTAGTACGCTCCCAACAGGAATCGGTTTTCGAGGAATATAAAGTTGTTTACTCTGTAGTGTTTTTTCCTGGAATGAGTAGTTTAATCACATGATACCTGATCGTTATATATCCAACACAATCTGCAAGACAACGTTATTCCGTTACAGCCATTAAATTACACATGCGACTGGCGCACGTAATACTTGAACTTCGACGTCATCGTTCCTAGTGTTTTACTGTACCGATTCTCGTTTGCAACGTGTTGGGACAATCGTGTTACCATCAAAGAATGAGGTGGGAGTGTATGTAGAGATGAACATCAGAAACACTTACATGTCGGTTAACAAAATCAGACTAGTTGGTGCTACACCTCACAGTATTTTCTGCTTTGCATAATCACATTCGTCCGTTCAGGTACACAGAGAAGTTGAATAAATGTAACTCAAACCCAGGATTTCTCGATTGGTAAGAAAACGAGATCACAACGAGCTCAGGACCAAGTTAAATGGAGCATAATTATGAGGAAGCTGTATTTCAAAGAATATCATTCATTTAATCCATACTTTGAGAATTTGGGAACAACCTGCTTATTCCTGTTTTCTGGTTAAAGGGACTTCATTGCATTGCGTCACTTGATCAGTTGAGTTAAAATGTTCTGGTTTTTCGAACGAAATCTGTAATATGTTCCATACATTCACCATTGGCCAGTAGTCATGCCCAAATGGCATCGCTCACATTTTATAAGTATTAGTTCATGGCCGAAGAAAAATAACACTACGTCTTATTAAGCTTTAGGCTATGTTCATTAATTCTTTTTTTCCTGGTCCATGTACGAAGACCATTCGTGAACGAATTTATATCCGAAGATCGTAAACATAGAAGCGTTTAGTTCAGCAAGATTACTGTGTCTTTCAAACTTCAGAGAGTGTTTCCTGTGAGGTTCTCGGAGATTTATTTCTTCAACGGATGCACTTGATAAAACTACCTCATATCTCATAAGGTTAATTTTTTGAGGGTAATGTTTCTGTACAAAAGCTCTTCCTGGAGAACTATAATGGTACTAACGAGGTAAGATTAACCGTGTCATTTTCGCAAGACCATTCGATGCTTATCAGACTGTGAGAGTTGGAACGGTACACTGCTTAGGCCACACTTGGCGCTAGAAGAAGTCAACTGATTAGAAGCATTTAGTGATAATCAAGTTAGTTCTAGTCATTCACTCTTGGTATATCGTGTTTTACAGACTCTCATTCTAATGCTATTACTACAATGTATTTCAAATTTTAAAAGTTAACTTCAACGACATGAGTATTCAAAACGTGAGCTGAAATGAAAACCAAATGTATTGAACAATCTTAAATCTAAATATGTTTTTACACGGAATAGTTTGACGAAAAAATATCTGGTGTTCAAACCCATAGGATTCATAACAGCCTGTTCATTTGTACACAGTTCAACACATTCATTCCAAAGTGGGTATATGTTATGCATCTTTGAGCAGAGCGTAACAAACCAGCCGGTGGAAATAATTCTTCCGATGAAATAACTGTTGACAACAAGTTCATAGATGTCGTGCATGCCAACCATGCGCGATACCCCTACACACAACTATGAGGTTACTTATAATCTTACTAGAGTTCTCCGCAGTTTTCACTGAACAAATCAAGGTTTTATACAAAAGATTAAAAGGCAGCCACTTTCATTGACAGCATGGTTTAAAATACAGTTATTTTATCTGACATGAAACAATGAAATCTGTTAAAACATGACCGTTTTCCGTATGTGCGTGTGTAAGTCCATTCATAATTTGATGTAACTGCTTAGATTCATAAGAACATGAAAGCTTAGTTTCGTTTGGGAAGTTTTTCACAACGGTTAGTTTACTGTTGACCATACTTTCGAATTTTGTTTTAAGCGAAGCATTTCATGTCTACTGAATAACTTCGTTCTGCTAACTTCCTATCAGTAAGTTTCTTTGTTGCACTATACACACCCAGATAATAGGTTCCATAAATTTCCAACTGTTCGTTGATGATCACTCACTAATCGTAACTTTGTCCACTAATCTGTACGTGTGGTACATTTGTCTTGTTAGAGCATGGGCTCATAAATGATAGCAGTTGCATGAATAACTGCACACTTTACACTCGGTGCGAAGGCACTGACTGCAACTTTTTGCGTAAACCAACCCCCCTCGCAGATCATCATATTGTCACTTCCATCTGGGTTCTTTTTGATAGTACTATTTCCATCCATTCGTACCGTCTAACTAAAATCTGTTTTCAAGCAAGTGATGTCTTGTAATGTACTTCTTCATTACTGAACTCGATAAACGGTGGTATATGCAAAAACTGAACAAAAGCGAATATCGAAGACTTCGTTATGACCTTATAAATTGCTATCTTTTAAAACCACTTCTCCCAATTCCCCCTTATTAGTTTACTGGCTACTTTTTGCTATTATTTTATATAGTAATATTTTAGACTGATAAGAACAGCTGTCATTTTTTTCAGTATAATCCTTTCTATATAAAAAAAAGTCTATCAAGGGCTACAATATAGTTCATCCACATGGTTTCTATCTGTTCAGATGTCGTTCGATTTATGCATTACCAAGGCCCATTCTGTACAACACCGTAATCTTACTTCGTTCATAATCCATAGGCTCCTCTTCTTAAGATTCTTGTGAAAGAGCAAACAAATGACTGATCATATTAAATTTAGTTCTCTTGTCAGTAATGTGCGCGAAAAACGCATCGATTCACCTAAAATTATCGAAGTCACACATCCTCATATTTTATGTAGCAGGCTGTGTAGCAGAGTTGAAAATCATGTTTGACTCTAAACAAACTTGTTACCAACAATCAGAGTGTGTTCTATTAGCCCGTGGGGATTTATTCTGAATACGAGTTTGTTTGTTCTCATTCAGCCAACATGATGATGTATGTGGTGCCAAGTGAAAAACCAAACAGTATATTCCAGATATTCTCACCAGTATAAGGGATCAATTGAATTCTGTGAGTTATTCATGAACACACTTGATGGGATGGCTTGCATGATCGATACCATATAAATGAAGGCAGAGGCAAGCCTGTAACTAGGGTCCATTTAGCTCTGATGGTTTGTATCCCAGTACGTATAAACAGATAATGTTTGGGGATACGGTAAGCAGAGTGGGCTACTACAATGGAATTTAAGACGACTTGCTATTAGTCGGTAGGATATGGACTAGTTGTGTCAGAATGAGCATGCTTGGGACTGACCACATTTCAGCATGCACGCAATCTTCGTCAAATCCCTGTTCCAGCCTGTATTTGGTGGAAGAAACAGAATGACTCATCGCTGACTGTGTGTGCACAATCAAAATAACAAAATGAGAGGAGTTAATGGGTTCAACGAGGATCTCATGCTCAGTCGTTTAAGGAAATCATTGGTGACTAAACTGGTTATTGTCCCCAATGCATAAAAGATAGTATACAAGAGTTGTATATTTAAACCTCAGTCAGTGTTAGTGTAAACCTCATTCTCAACAACAGGTACAGCGTCTAAATTAACGAAGTTTAAATCCTGTTGTCCGTCCTTTGCATTCTTTGTAATATACTTATGCCACAGTCCTCGTGGAGTGAGTTTACAAACTTGGTAAGCAAGTTGATGAATAATTGTTCTTCTTATCTATGACACCGACAATGAGACACGCGCAAACTTCCCGTTACAAACTATTAGGGGTGACGGTAAGTTGGGTGTGAGTCACACGGAATTGGCCAAACTAACATGACAATCTACATTTCACGTGCGCACTGTGTGGTGTGACGGCTTCGGTTCTCCTGTGTGCGGTGGTGTGTGCATGATTGTATTACATGTGCAGCCCCTCGCTCTGTATGTCACGACTTGTAGCATAGAAGGACAGACAGGGTCAAGATGTCCCGGTTATGCAAGTCTGATTGGTCGGTTGAAAAGACAGACGCGCGCTGGCGAGGGAGGGGGTCGGAAATTTGTCTGTCATTATTTGGTCAACTACGCGGTGCGGACAAAACGACACGGGATCCAATCTGGCAATACCCCCACCCCACATATCCATTTAGGTCCGGAATATTTATACGGTTGTTCCGATGAACAGATCAATACAATTGGAAAAATTGAACGGGATACTTAAAATCCCGGACGATAACAACAACAATCCTTGAGTATCAACTGGCGGATATTGTATATTCCCACTGGCTATTGCGACAATCCAGCTGTGATACTGTTTACGAACGGACGCGTGTGGTGCGTATCCTTATGAATTGCGGTACTCATTTGAAACGTAGTAAGTCCAATCGAATGCTATTTTTGTGTGCGCCTATTATAGGACATCACATCGAGACTCAAATTCCAACAGTTGCTCGTCTTTATTAGAAAAATCAATTAGAGTTTGGTCGTAGTTGTCCTGTATAAGTCAACTGTAAACTAAACTTCTCACCGAATATGTTTTGTTCCGTTTTATCCTTTTTCAGAATCGTGGTACTACTAACTTTTCCTACTTAGAATGTCTCAATGTCCCTCATGAGTGGGATAAGGTTTTAGGGTTATTGGATTACACAAGAAAAACGCCCTGACTCACATTAAATCGTCAACTTGACCCAGGAGATTGGTATCGGGATAAGTAAAGCAGTATCGTCACATATTTAACTGGAAAAGGTAGTCGCTATGTATATGGGAGTTTGTGAACATTTTGCACACAACTACGATTTGAGCCAAGACATAGATCAGCTCAAAGTTGGATCATTAATACGTCTTTTATGAATGTTGCAATACAGTACTAATTATTGCATATTTCTGGATACATACAAGGTGATCTGGGACACTCCGTTGGTTTCACGATTATTGCTTAGCATTCAATGTCGACGAGTGTGCGTGAATCAAGCCGATCACTGTCTATCGATTTAAACGAATTTGCTCACAGGTCAGAGCAATTGAACTGTCCATGTGGTCCAGCTAACTTTGGACAAACCTGAAACTAACGTTACACTCACAATCCTGAACGATGGACACGTTTTGCTGATGTTCAACCTTAGATGTTTGATGTATACTGGTGTTTATTAGTTGACTGCAACCAAATGGAACTCACCTATCGCGCCCCGTTAGAAACTGCTGTACAAACAACTACCTGTTAGGCCGACTGTATGTGAGACATGCTCAATTCAGAGCGCAGACTAAGGGAACGACCGAGCATCCCGGATATGATACCAAAAGTTCTTTTTACTACCAGACTGTTCAACTCTATAAAGGTGATTCTGATGTAAATGTAGCTCAAACATATGACTGAATGAAATCCAAAACTTCAAAATCGAACACCACCCGTACTTGATCGCAGTCTTTGCGTTCAACTAAGCCTTTCACCCAGCCCACTTTGAAAGGAAACACTAGATTCCAGTTTTTCTCTTACTGTGGCTCATCAGTAGTGCGTATCGTTGTCCGGATTGGAGTTTGTACTCTGATCCTCGTGCTTGTGAGACTACCATGTTAAAGACAACGTCCACCATCTCAGAGCTGGCATAACCGAAAAATCAAATCCTAATTGTCAACCACAACCACTAACACTCGAATAGATGAGACAGTGGACACAACTTACAATAGTACCGCACTTCATTAACAAGCCTCTTAGACACGTATGGAAGTGGAGTGAACGCAAAACACAACAGTTTTTAAGTTAACCATGTAAATGGATCTGGGTTATGATTGATGCCCATAGATAGGCATCCGAGAAACAAAGGCTTGTAGTTTTTTTCTCAAAGCATCGGATATAGAGGTAAGAAGCAGCGGATTCATTAGTCACTGCGTTAACTGCAATTCACGATTCCAACTTGGTTATGAGTACAGCTTTACTCGATCTGATCAGTTCATCTCGGACAATGTGGCTGGTGTTTATGTTTGTCAGGCTCGATTCAATCGATAAGCCAAAAGTGGCGGAATGACCACCACTAATAACATTCTATTAAGGTGATCTGTTACAAATATAGTTTACCGATTATAGTTATAGGAATGACAGATGTGGGGGCGTGAAACTTTATGTATTTTTGTGCTTAGATGCACTTACTTTGAATTGAAGTTTACTACTTTAGATTTGTTTTTCAGGTAGGTGGAAGTATCCTCAACTTCAGCGAAAAAGAGTAAACTGTCGCAACTTGTATTTTGTAATATAGTCAGGGTATCTTCGGACGTACAGGCAAGACGTACCATCCGAATGGGATTCGAATTTGCCATGGTTCCCTGTTTTTCTCGGCTCATTCTGGTTGATGTATGCTTAGGATAGTTAGGACGTTCGTGATACATTGCTTGATCAGTTAACCAACACTGCCTAGGTTGTACCGGTCAAGTTGATAAAGTTTAGCGAATCTGAACAACGCCCACCAAATGTGTCCTGATCACACGTAGTACACATCACATACCATGTTTTATGAGAGCGTATTCTTGCCCTTAAACTACCCTGGTTTCATATGCTGATGCAACTATGCTAGAAAGAACAATGGATCCCATTTTGTGGTCTGATGATTGCTCGCCTCTGATGGCTGCTTCCCTCCAAAATAGTGGGTTCACCTACCTTGCTGACACGTTGCTCAACCATCGTCCATCGGAAAATAATTACTGAAGGCATACAGCTGTTAGTAATTTGTGACAGTTAAAAATGAACACATAACTATATGTTCATAACAGTTGCTAATCTGCTTGTTGCGGACTTGGTCTACCAGCAGACAGTCAAGGTTTTTGCTATAGACCACTGAACTTAGCAGAAAACAATAGGCGCCGTTATTTCCTATACACTTTTGACTAACTCGAAACGGGAACATTCGATTACGACTTGTAATTTATCATTCACACTTCACAATCGAGGTCTGTTCGGTTGGGCTCATCAGGCTAATGAAGTGGTCCGTTTGATTGAGGTTTTCGGTTCAAACTGCTGATTGTCTCTCACTATCCAACAAGTAGGAACAGAAAGGAATCAATAACGTGGGATAGTGAGTTCCATGAATAAACAACCCAATTGCATCCTCTAACTTTGTGGTCCAGTGTATTACCGCATCTTCTGATATGTGTAAGATGAGTGTTCTGACTAATGCTGCACTTATCGTGAATGGCTATAAGTTCAGATTCCGTTATCTTCTAGCAGATTTCACTACATAGATTGGCTTCACGGTTGACTGGTCTCGGATGAAAGTACTATATGGTTTCAACTTACGATGTCCACAAGAAATACCAAGTAAAAAGATTGATGGTATGGTCGGCTATAAAATCATTTTTATATCACTTTGTTCCATCAAATGATCATTCATGAGTTTGTAGCAGATGACAATATTTCCTGTATGTCGCCCCCATTTGAAGTTTACACATTTTTATACTTATCAACTCGGACTATTCAGCTTACATTTTGATACAGTCTACCAATTAAATGAAGGTGTAACGATAAAGTCTGCAAACATTGATACACAAGACACACAGAAAACTGAACATCAACGAGTATTAACCCAGTTATAAACGATAGGTTAAAGACATTTTGGGCGTACGTGATTCTCAATAACCTGATGACTAACTCTATGTAGAATTCGATAGTCTTCATCCAACCATTTCATTCATTACAGAAGTTCTACCAAATGATAAACTTGCCTACTTAAATGTGGAAATACCAGTTAACGTTAAGTGATTTATTAAGAGAGGTGTGTGAAGGAAGGCTCATTCGGAGGAGACAGTGTATCTCTTTCGAAGGGTTTCACGCCAGCCTTCTTCAAACAAGGCCTACAGAAAAATCTGGTCAACAAGATCAGCAGAAATTGCTCATTCCAGACAGCTGTGGAAGAATCAGCCTTTTTATTTACAATAACATTTGTATTGAACCGTTACCCTGAAAGCTCTGTTTTGGAAAGTAATCAATATCAAAAGCAGTAGGTGAAAAATTCCCACATATATATATATTGTCATTTAAGGGTATAGGGTGTAACCATGCTCATTTGGCATACACTAGCATGCGTCATCAGAGCCCATACTCGACTGTTGAGTTCAGACTCATTAAGCAAAGGACACCGTTACCATGTACTTCAAGAAAAGATTGGTAGTCGTCATCTAGAGCATTTCGGTTTATTCTCATCAATCGCTAACTTAAGAACGAACCGAACTGTGACCATCTGACGACAAATTTCTTCCTGTTTTGACTAAGTGGAGAAAAAATACAATGGTTTAATTCGCTTATGCTGACGGAGTTGATTACGTCATCCGGAAGGCCAGAACGTTTGATACGTGTCGTGATGGATATCACGGAAGTGGTTACCTAATAACAAAACTTATGTTGTCCAGTTTCTACTAAGCACCACTTGTGATAGATGGGCGTGTTACCTAAATCACTAATATCTTCTATGTTGTGTGTATGCTACTTTTAGTTGGAACAACCTTCATGAATGTGTTTTTCGCGCACGAAAGTTCATAGCAGTCAATATAATATCCTTATGGTGTTACAGACAGGCGTCTATAAAGTTTACTTCTATTTAATCAACTAAATTCCAATTGTCCTGTTTATAAAAGTATCCCTCACTCTTCATCATCATCATTATCGACAACCTCCACTTAAACTACTTGTCGCCCACTGTGGGCTTTATCTTGTGTCGTTAGATAGATATTCTTCAAATCAGTAGTTCTTTGCTCGACATTTCTGAAACTTAGATGTTGTACATGTATGATTCTATGGTTTATGATTACTATCCATATATCGATCGATGAATTATTTGTGCTTCACATCGAGATGACTACAATCAAATCTATCCCCTGTAGGTCAGGTAGTGTGACCGACGTTCTTTATAAACAGTCTTCAACAACTTGATTCGCTTACTCCGAATCTGATCAGAGATTCAACTGTTTTTACTAAAAAATAACTAAATCGTCACTATCATAAGGGGCTACTGCTAATAGTAATAGTGAAAGTAATAATCAATAATTTGTTCCCATTTTATTAGTGTGGATGGACAAAGTGCGCTTCAGATTTCCAGGTTGCACTGGCTGCAGACAGGAGGGCACGGAAGGATGATTATAATGTCACATTAAATTAATCTTTTAACCGACATTCTACGATTCGTTTCATTTTGTTTGGTCTGATATGAACGAGGTTCATGTTGCCAACCGAAGCTCTAAGCAGCTCGACCACTACACTTATGAGCATTGGTTGTGATTGGGGTGATTGTGAACTTAATTAATATGATTACTAGTATTAGTATTATTATTGGTGCGAGCATTAGAGCCACAAACACAGGGCTACTTTCGTTTCCAAATTTACAGCTACTTGGGTAACATGCGAATACTTACCTGCCTCCGTGTGCCTACCACTCAATTAGATCAGGTTTTCATTGTATAATTTACTTGTCATTGATAAAACTTCAGTTCAACTATCAGTGTTTACGACATAATGGAAAAAGTTAGTAGTCTATTTAAAAAGGCAATGAACGATAACCGATAGGAAATGTAAAACCAGATTTCAAGGTTGAAAGTCAGTTGATTTAATTTTTATCCATATAACCCCACCACCGTTGCTGCATATGCACAACTACAACAGCAAGTAGTCATTCCCTATTCAATCAGGATCGGTGTATTTATGGACAACTGGCTAAATAGCAGTGACTCTTCTAATCCTTGTACTATGTATTTACGTGTTTGGTAGGTTGCACGATTTTCTGATACAGGATCAGGCACAAATCCCACCCTTCTGGCAAAAACTGCAGCTGTTGTTCGGTTATTCAATCTACTGTGACCAGACTATCTAGAAGCGCACACTTGCAGTTATCAGACTTATTATGTAGAGAAAATGTAAATGTTTGTCCCAGGATTTGTCTCCTACTTTGCACAGCTGAACTTCGACAATAACGTCACCTATCTGTACGTGTTAATTATCCATAGATAGATGAATCGACTCCAACAGAGAGGTAAGTATCACATCAAACAAAACGTAACTTACATCTGTTCTCCAGGCCATAATGTCTAGCTGGTTACAAACCCAAATCCTGACCACTTGTATGTTTTAAGTACATACAGGCTTTCTTAGCTTGATCCATTCGATTTCACCATGTTCACTGTCTATAATGTAAACGCTGGTTCATAAACACAAATGCGCAATGGACAACCGACAGCTAAATAATTCATAATAGCTATTATGCTGTATTAGTCTATTACATAATATATATATATACATAAATATATGGTATACTATATATTATTAGTATAATACCTACCAATACTAAATTAGAATATGAACTTAGTGACGTTTCAATCAGCGCTGTGAGTTACGCTGCTTTCGGTTCTTGACCGCTGCATTTTCCCACACGAAGTGTTCATTCCTCCTTAAACCGATGCAACTGTTAGTTTGGTGTTCCAATGTCCTTTCCCTGCAACTGTGTTGCGAATCGCAAACACTTCCCGTCATGTTGGATGAGAGACAATACTATTCACAATCTGTCAACGGCAGAGTTCAGGGTAGCAGCTTGAGGACATCTCAAGAGATGTTGGCATTCTCCTTTTCAATATCGAGGATGCTTTCTGTATAAGAAATCTAAATATAAACATACTTTCTAATCATGTTATACTTGGCTGTGAGTAAGTGCCGGTTCACTTCTGCATCAGTCCCTCTCAGCAATACCTCCTCATCAGAAACTGTCAAGCTTGTGTGATCTGTACTCTAGCTTATTACCAATTGACTGTGTGTGCTAATGAACACGTATGTATCAAATGAATCAACTGCCTGATTCATGCCCAGCCGTTCATGTGTACAATGAGTGAACCGACCACGTTATCACACGTGACAGAAGTGATCGCCGATTCAGTTTAATGATTATATGATGAGCTGGACCCTGCGTACACCCTATGTAACATGTGTGGTCGGCTGAATGACTTATTTGTGATATAAGTGGGTGGCATCGGTGGGTATAAAAATAGTTCGTCATATACTTGAAAGTACTCCGTTTCTTATGAGTTCTGTACAGTTGCACACATACATACATACATATATTTTATTCATAATGATGCGTTTTTCAGGGGGGCTATGGATACTTAGTGGACATCCCATCCTACGTATTACAATAATCCTCATCATATGCCTCATTTCTGTCGGAACTTATGGGGGAGATATTTTAATTAGGGGTAGTTTTATGCATTCCTATTGGGTATGGGAATGCTATTTGCATCTGGTCAAACCACT
>JTDE01000081.1:298338-312476 GCA_014338405.1 Paragonimus skrjabini miyazakii
GGATGATGATGAGGAGGAGGAGGAGGAGGAGGATCAAGCAGCAATAAACATGGATTTTTCTGTCAAACTGAACGAGTTTTTTCGAATATTCGTGGAATTTCAAGCTGAGCATTGTTCAAGTTAGATTGCACCTAAGCTGTTCAAATGGACTCGCCGAACAGTCTAGATCTAACAGCAGATCACTCGTAACTTGTAAAAAATGATTGAGTCGGTGATATACCTGTGGTGTCTAACAGAGACGGTCGGTTACAGAAGTTGCTAACTACCAAGAGGAATTTAGAAAAGTCTAGCCGGCATCATAACAACTGCACGCACTCACCTATCTCAACACCGACTGCCAGTTATACAGTGCTAGTTTTCTTGCAGAAACGTTTCATATCATATGCTTATTCTCTTGCAACTGCTTTAGTGTGCTTCTTGTTCTGTATTTGTTGGTGATTGTTATTGTGCGTGTTAGATACGTCAACAACTTTGCTTGTGCCATACTGAAGCCTGTATATAGTACAAGACTTACAGAAAACATTTAATTGAACCATATACAGTATTCAGAAAATGGGATTGCATACTAACTCGCTCACATTCCACACGGTTTTGTACTTTTTGGAATAATAAACTTGAGCGCTTTAGCTTAAGAGTAATCATTTGACCTTGACGGTAATTCTACCTAGGTCTGCATGTTTGTTGTCTTCAGAAATGTGAAACAATTTTTTATGTGAACCATTCTCATTTCCAATATAAACCACTTTCAGACGGTGTGCAGCGTGAATGTGTCAAGTGCGGACGTCTAACCACTTCCGTCTGGCAGCCTGATGGCACGGGTCATTATTTGTGCGAAGCTTGTGGACTGGAACGTCTCTGCCCAGAATCCACCACCGCCCCCGTAATTCCATTTACTGAGCTGTTCAGTAGGCCAGGCCAAGATCACAAATCACAAGTAGAATCAACCGTCCTCTCGAGTGACGGTAGCTACGGCGATCACCGTGTACGAAACAATTTCTTTACCGTACCCAATAAGAAGTCCTTCCCGTTGGATAACCCAAATCCATTCAGCACCTTCTCTTGTCATCGGTCGTTGAGGCCAGCCCTAACCAAAGGATTGGTCAGCAGAAAACCGGTGAGTTACTAAATACAAATTGTTGACCATCATGTTCGATGATGCAAGTTTTGTTCAGTGACACTTAGTTAGCATATAAAACATGTGCGCGTCTGTATCTGGCACTTGCTTTCTCAACGATTGAACGACCAGATGAACCACTGGCGAGTTGTCGGGTGTTCAGTTTTGGTTCTTGGTCAGGTCGAGTCATAGTTATATATATATATATATTTAAGCATAAAAGGCTTGTGTACGTATTTCACGAGATTCGAACCAGAATCGGAAGGGTGTATAATTAATCAGCTTGCTTACCAACAGTTTTACTCCGACCAGTCAGACAATGCAAGGACCAATGGTTGAAGCATAACCATGCACTGCATTCGTGTGTGACCGTATGACGAGTTACCTGACTGACTAAAGTCAACAATATTCATCTGTGCCATAGTATGGTATCGGTCGACGAGGGTAGCTTCAAAACAGACTTGAAGAACCATATCGATTGAATATCATGCCCAAAACATGAAAGACTCCGTTGTGTCGACGTTGAATTTTAGACTACACTCTTTCTCTCACACACAGAAGCATGGGTATGCACCTCCAGGTGGGAGAGGTGGGTCTGCATGCATAGTCTATGCACTATCTTCACTATACATAGAACTGATGCCCAACTGGTCCAGCACCAGCAAAGAAGAGGACAAATCAACTTGACTGGGTCGATTACACATACACTAACAAACCGTTCGTTTCCGTTTAGGTGCTCTTTGTTTATGGCTTGCGTCCTCTTTGATTGTACACGGGAGAGGTGGGGGCTAGAGCTAAGCTGGGTTGTGAACATATTGCTGCCAATCTGTTAGATTAATGGCACATTGACAACCACATTTCAACAGTCTAACCCGATTTGGAGGTGGGAGAAAGTGTGAATTGGTCAAAGGCCGGAGTGTGTGATTCTGACGCACCAACGCGACTGAGACCACCGTCTGATTCATTTGTCTGTCACATGAAAATCATTTGTCCTACACACCGGGTTAGAAACGGTGTGGTAAATATATTATACAATTATATATATATATATATGTAATTCTATTAAGGCCTTGGTACAGGAGTGATATATGAACGGCAATATCATATATATGTATGATATTGCCATCATATACCACACTTTTACCAAGGCCTTAACATAATTATATATATGTATAGTATTGTGTATGTACATATTGTTTTATTTCATATACAAAAAGTCCCGTTAAGGCCTTCGTAAAGGCATATGTGATCGACAGTACCACCAGTAATATCAAGTGCTCACTGAAAAAGTTGACTCTGAACTAAGTGTATCAGCACTCGAAATGCAAGACCGTTCACGAAGTGACTCAGTCTATTGCTAATAATTAGTCACCGGGACAGACTGTACTAAATCATATCTCTTTGCACACGAACGGCACCATGGTACTATGATTCTAAACGTCGTCCATTGCAACAGCGACGAGGAAAGTTGAAAAAGGGGAAGACTACAACACAGATTATAACTATACAAAAGAGCCAGCATTCGGGTGGGCGCAGGCAAATCCTCAGGTCTAGCATTCCACTATGTTCGACAGAGTAGCCATTCAGCTGTCTGGGTTATCATCAAGTACCAAACTTATCAGGTGACACCATCCGGAGTTAGCGTTCACTACTGTCATGGTTTTCATACTTTGTATGATTACTTTGCAATCTAATCCAGTCGTAGTCCTTGTAACCTTTACGCTGTAGGTTTACAGATCACGTGGCTCATCCATGACAGTTTACCTCTATCTTCATCTCGAATAATTTACACCTCCGGAACTTATATACAAGAGTGATTTTGTAAACCCGTCCTTTCTGAGACAACCGAGTCTCATGTGGACCATTTTCAGTTAAAGAACAGTCCAGATACATATCTAATTGTGACTTGCTAACACAGTTTTAGTTTGGATTTCCAGCTTACACATGGATATAATGATGAGGTGGGTATTTCGTACAGTCTGAAACATAATTGTAAGGCCACTTGTTTCGTGGTTCAAATGTCGACCTGTCTGTGAAAGTCAACATGATTTTTGAACGACACATTAGAACGTTCACTTATTACTGTGAAGAAGGTCTCATTACAATGAGACTGCAAAAATGGTCAAAAAATGACTGTCTCACACACATAAGGTCAACAAATGTCACAGTGTCTCATTAAGTTTTGACTGGGAGTGTTACATGACGTAAGTGCCGGGTAGTGGTCGAGCTAAAATGACAGCAACCAATGGGATATTGCCGATCATATATCGCGCCTCTACCTAGGCCTTAACAGAAATATATAACTTGTGGCGAAAATAGTTAAAGCCAAAATGAAAATATCTCTATAAGTGTGTGATCATTCCCGTCACAGTATACTATGTTAAAACATTCTAAGACAGAATCTTAATAAAACCAATTAAAAAAACTGGTTCGGTGTAGGCAAAATTGTTGATATTTTGGCCAAGTAAGCAAATGGTCTTGTGTTGATGAGACAAAATTTAATGCCACCATTGGTTTTGACCTTCATATCACGAACAATGTCTAAATGAACACACTGGTTCAATAAGTGGGAGCTTGATATTTCAAACACACGCTGTTGGTCTGAATGTTTTACAGACTAGCACAACTATCTGGTGAATTTAAACAACAAACAAAACCGGGAAAGTAGAAGTAATTTCCATAAGGCATATGCAAGTGAAATAGTCTTTCAGATTGTTGTGAAATCACTCTACAACTGAATACAATTTGTAACAGTTTTTCGTACTATTCTTTATTCGCTCCCCGTGTAATAATTATCCGAAAAGCAACAGTAAATGCGATGTGTAACCTAGGCCCGTATGTCATTTACCTTATTAGGAGTGATGGGTCGGTAGGCGAAAACATATTCGCTATAGGAAAGGACCAACACCGGGATCCATAGTTCTATAAATCATGCGAGTGCAATTGGTTTCCTGACTAGGGAAATTAATCCGTTTTCATGGAAGCTTATGTGAATGTGGTCACGATTATATGTTCATTAATCAGTCATGTTACCGTACCACATAATGTATATCAATATCATTTATATAAACCTCATACTGAGGTAAGCGCCGGGATGTTTGCTGGTGAAAAAATTCCCCCTACACTTTCTTCCATCTGGTTGCATTAATATCTCACAGTAAAGTGTAAACGAAGTGCAATCAACTGGTCTCCGCTTCACAAAGATGTAGGTCGAATTTCCATAGTCCACCATTTTAAGTCATTAGTTACAAGATTGAGTTTACTCAAGTGTCTGGATCAATTACCATTAAAAAGCTGAACTAGCTAATGACCGAAAAAGTCATACAAATGTAACGTATGTGAAGTAATTAGTTGTATCAAGCAACAAAATGCTTCCGCTGTTGCCTTTCGTGTCTGTGTCTGTATCCAATGAGAGTTTCTTGTTCTGTCTCCTAGAATTTATGCTTATTAATAATTCTGTACCACCGATATACACAGTTCCAGGTTGTCTTCGGTCAAACTTAACAAGGTCCAATATACACAGTCATCTAACCTATAGCTGAAAGAAAATTTGCTTTTGTTTTACCATGCACCGGATTGGGAATAGTAGCGCAAAAACGCATACACATACGCACACGTTTGTGCGCACAACCAGTGGGCCATATCAGAGTGGACGCGGAAACGAAGTAGTAGTATGCTTGTTTCTGGGGGGATTATTTGTTTCCACATCTTCCTCACCCCCACCTTACCTGTCCGACGCGAGCACAGCCCTATCCTTTTCAGAACCATTTCGACATGTATGCATTTTGTGTCTGTATTCATGATCGACGTGATACTCGCTATCTGGGCGAACTACAGTTTAAAAATCTTACAAATGGGTGGTCTGTACTGGAAACGGACAAATCGATGCAAATCAAACGGTCATTTTGTAGGTAATGCCCCAGTTCATTTGAATAGACAGCCCATATGGACAGTCAGCCTCAGACCTCCATATCAGAGTGCGTATATCGCACGAATGAACGGACGCGTTGAACTGTGTTTTGCATCATCCTTGTTTCGTGATATTTTTTACAGGCAGCAAGGAGAGCGGGGCTGGTATGTTCGAATTGCGAAACAAGTCAGACCACGCTATGGAGACGCAATATAGACGGACAACCGGTTTGCAACGCTTGCGGACTATATCAGAAACTACATGGAGTAAGTCAGTTTTGGTTAACATAACCTGAACACCACTTACATTCAATAGCAGGTACCGCATTCCTATGGACTTTTCAGCCAACCTTAAGGCATACTGCAGATGGTTGGGTAGTCCACACCACGGACAGTCTGCTACTAGTCAAGCTTTCAGTTATCACAAAGCCACACAAAGTTGAGTGCGCGGATAACACGTGCTACATGCAAGCAAGAATATGAGCCCATTGATAATGCAGTTGGTCCACTCACACTCATCCATATAAAAACAAAAGATTTTAATCTACAGTGTCCATAACGTAATCAATGATGTCTCCTATTTTATAACTTCTAAAGATTTCATCGTGTGAGACACATTTTCTGAGAAATCCCGTTCCCACAACCCAGGTTATCTAATTTGTTGTGAATCGTTTCGGTCTATTAGCATTTCTATAACGCAACGAATTATTCCGTTTTTCAATCGTATTCACAAACCCTTACGGCATTTCAAACGTTCTCTACACTTTTATTGATCGGTTGGGTTACACTCATGTGGAATCTCTCCGTCAGATAGTTTTACACCTATAACTTTGCAGTAGTGCTTACTGTCCAACCTACAGGTTACTGAGTCTCAATCAAAACGGGTACTACGACTGTCATCCGTTTCACACACCCAACCAACAACCCTATCTTTAATGGAATCTTCTCGTGCGTGGCAAACCAACCACTGGTAACCAGCTCAAACTTCGTTGCAGACAAACTGACTAGGTCTTCATACACTGGAGTGGCTCAGTTGCTACTTCCATCGGTATGAGAAGAAAGGGTTGTATTACCTCATGAAGTTGTTCTGTTGCTAGGACCGCCACCACTAACTGATGCTGTCAACATAAACATCGAAGTGGATCTGGTATGGTGCACACGTGGGCCAGCTGACATTCAAACTTGGATGTGTAGGAAAGTATGTAGTACACAGATACAGTCATTTCCAGGGATGAAATGGGAACACGTGAAATTCAAAACATTGCAAACCACCTGCTGTGATCGCAGTTGGACTTGCTGTGACGACTACTGTGATCGAGGTGCACTAGGCATACCAGAAACGTCCTTTAGCGATTTCAGTCGGATCCAAAGGACACATGTCACCATGTTGGTTTAGATGATGAACGACTTCTGATGTATGCTCGCAGAACCAGTACCAGAGTTTATAAAAGATGTTGCTCCTAACACAACGTTGGAAGGTCGACTCCCGCTCAGACCATACACATTGGACCAGTCAAAAATTGATTCGTTCTTGTTCCTGGGAAATGACATTCGAAGAGTGGAAGTCATAAAAAAGCTGCGCCGCCAATTTAAACCATTGTAACCATAGGTAATTTACAGCGTCATTCCGAGTGTATCGATCTAGTCCAGCCTTTCTTGGTAACCGCCTTCTTATAAATATGTTCTAACCAATCGTACCCTCCAACTATGTGCATGGCGACTTTGGTCGGGTTAGCCTGATGGTTGTTTATCGAACATAATGTGCACCACCCGTGGCTGAGCTACACAAAACGGTTAACAGGCTTTTAGTGTCTACACTTTTGACGGCTGGCCGTCGAACCTGACTAAGCGGAAGCAATTCAAGCGATCCGATGAGGTGCGGGGATTGAGAAAAGCTTTAAAGATATTCATGATGACCAGAAATGTTGTGCAAGCATACACAACATGTTGAAAGGCTCTGGGAGTAAGCATGAACTCACGGGCATTGGTGCCCAAGAAATGTAGACAGTAGACGGAACTGGCTCCTCGTAACGATACGACGGCAAATCCATCTGCTTCCGAACAAACGCCGCACATTTGATAGTACTTTCTGCCTTGTGTACACTGTGACAACATCCGCTCTCAATCACATCAATTTCCTTATTCCGATAAACTCGTGGAACAGAAGCGACTTGAACATGAACAGTGGAGACTTATCGAAGAATGGATATTGATGGTCAGTTATCCTATTTCTGTGAGTCCACTTCAACCGCGGGAGTGGCGCAGAGTGTGACTACAACCTAGGGATACGGTGACTTGGCAAGCATACAAGAAAGCGAGCCTTTAATCTTCCGATCCACACATACTGAAGCCATCAGGGCTGTGGAATTATGAAACAAGCCTACTCAGAGTAGATGCTTCTGTCCCTCCGCTAGTACAAGCCAATCAGTGCCGTTCAAAAATGTTTTGCTTGATGCAGTCGGTATTTAGCCAATCGTTATCCGTTGTCACGACAAGCCCATCAACTGCTTGTCAAATCTGAAAACTTCAAAGTCATCAGCTGAAGATGGTCGCTACCGTTAGAACTCTTCTAACAATAAAATCGCCCCTATAACGTTAAGCACCCCATTACGGTGTCTTTCACTGGGATGGATCAACCTCTGATGATTGTTAAGATAGATCAACGGGATGTCACCAGATCATAAGCCAATTTTGTCACTATTTCTTGTGTTCAGAAAAATAGTGACTAGCCATGTTACTCTACAATTGGCAACTGGTTTCTATCTTCACTTGGCGTCTCATCCCATCACGGGATACTATATGAAGTTCTGGCTTCAATACATAACTATAACTTTTCCAGTTTGAGATGTCTCGATACCACTTTCGCGTATCTCAGTTTCAATTTAAGATGTCCCAGGTAACTGGGTCCGGGCAAGCCAACTTGATTTACTGTCTGCGTCTGACGGGACCGCGTTCTCTCTGTCTGTAAAAACCAACCAATTTCTGTTTTTCAGCCTACCTATGTGCACATTAGCCGTGCGTCCCTGTTGGACGTTAAAACTCAGCTAACCGTCTTAGGGTATTTTAAACTGACATCAAGACACGCGAAAGTGATATCAAAACATCCCAAACTGGAAAAGGTATGGATTATCTGCACGATAATGTGGTTTACTCGGAAATCATTATCAACTAAACAATCCGTGTTTAGACTGCGTGGTTTATTGGATTCACGTTGTGAGAACATTAGAGGACGATGCTGGAAAATTGAATAGAGATGGGCAACAGGGTACCGCTTCAAGGTTGTGAATATAAGAATCTAAGGTCACTTCTGAATCAGTTTCAATCAGGTGCCACTAGATTGACATCAGTGCAACGAGTACAGTCCTAGCAATAACCTTGAACGAATAGGTGTGAGATCAAATTATCTGACATACCACGTTATCATTGTTCTGTGTTTAACCTCTATCTAACGCATGCTTATCGAGGGGGTTAACGGTGAATTTAGGAAAGCAAAAGGATAATAAACTAAAAAAAAGTTTACAAACTCCCCCCCCGTAGTGTGTGCATAACTAGGCTATTCTTCAGCTCAAATATGTGATGCAAAACGGATGGTTTTATGTGTTGACGTTCGACTGCAACCACTAGTTACAATGACTCACAGTAACTGTTCACAACAGATTCTATCACACTAGGTCTGCTCTGTGTTGAAAGAAGGTTGTTCTTAACGGAAACATAAATTCCAGCGAATTCGGTTCTTTAATTGTGTTAGAAAGGAAGTTGCCATGGTAAGACGACGACAGCGCAATAGTGAATGTAATGAATGTAACACGTATGAAAAATTAGTGCATACCGACAGGGTAAAAAAATTGACAGTTTCCATATCCTCTTTTCTGTAACTATATACTTCTCTGTTTGCTAGATTGCATCCTAAGTCAGTTTCTATTGGACCTCCTTTCTGCTCCCATAAAGGTTAGCGTGATTTGTGTAATTATTTTGAGCAGACTTCATTTGGGTAGGTATTATGCGAACCCCCAGATGAATGAGAGTATACTTATAACGATGTTATCAACACAATTTCTCAATTTATCCCTACCTCATTATTCATTTTTCCGCACAATGTAATCGCATTATAGCGCTAATTATCCGGTTACACGACGTTGACAACTGCAACTGTCTTCAGTAGTCTTCTGTATTACTCATTGCCCGCGTGATATATAGATGGGAAACAGTCAACCTGTGTACAGTACAAATAGTAATCCACAGTAGAGACAAAATTCGACCGAGACGTGTCCATTGGCGAATTCGACAGTTCCATACGGGAATCCGAACTTTTGCACTGTATAATAACTGTCAATGATTCAAGACAGTAGAGCTATTTCTTCTCCTACTGTGCGTAAAATAATTGTAAAACCATCCATTTGTTGTTATCCTAGCCGATATTTATTTGCAAAATATATAAGACAACAAACAACTTTTGATTGCAATGTGAACAACATCCACAATTGATCGCAGCTGCCGCACTCCCATAGACATTCCGGTCGGCCCCTTTCGAAAAGAAACACTGCCAGGACTAGAACTCCGGCCACGTTTCCGTGAGTCAACCGTGTTTACCACTACACCATTGACCTCACGTTAAGCAAGACCGAATTAGCATATGAGAACGCTCAACCATTTTCGCTTGTGAGTAATGATCAGGTTGCCCGATCGTCTCGAAATGGAGACACAGTTACTGTCTGTTAACTCCATTCGATAACCCCGCGATTAGGACTTCCTAGACAGGTCGAAATCTCCGATCTCATTAAACCTGCTAGGTGATATTTTAGATTACTGATGAGTGGTCGGGGATTTGGTCAATTTCAATGTGAAAATCACCCGCAATGGCTCGCTTCTTTTCGAAAGGGGCCGACTGGAATGCGACAGCTGTGATCAACTGTGTGTGATGTTCACGTTGAAATTAACCAAATCTCCGGACTACTCATCAGTAAACAACTGTTGATTTGTTTTATAGGAAAGACAGAAGTGAATCAGTACTTCCGACAAAACACAACCGAATATGGAATATATATATATATATATATATATATATATATAAGGTTATTGAACGGAAATAGCATTTCTTCTTGCGACTGAGTGGATGTTGTTTGCTATGAGAATGAGGCTAAATTTTTTCCCTTATGGAAAAGATGAGTAAGGCCAATTACTGCAGGTCAGTGATCAGCATTTCAGTTATTTTAGCTTGAACGGAATGCAGCTATTGCAGCAAGAGAAGGGGGAAGCTAGTAGCATAGAATGACATGAAAATGAGTAGCATAGTGATGTGGAAATGTCATCTGAACAGCCAAAGAAACGGATGTGGATAAATTCCTGAAGAATCCCGCTTTCTACTATTCAGGCGGACAGGTTTATTAGATTAAGCTAAATCTATCTTTTTGCTTTGAAACTGCTGTAAAGCGCTTTCCATCTGAAGTAGACACACAGAGATTGCAAGTGTATCTACGATGGGTGTGTTAACTATGCTGCAATATAACCTATGAAACTTGTATGCACCTGATGTGTGTGAAGTGTGAATAGTCCCTGAGTAGTCTATCAGGTTATAGATGACTAAAAATCTCGATACATTACTTAACAACTGTAAGTTTTGTCAAACATAATAACTGATACACAGTTAGCTGAAAATTTACAAATTTTCATCATAGAAATTACGTTGTTAAATTTCGTCAGTACTTGTAAACACATGAAAATGACGTCCAGAACTTCATTCACACTGACACTGGGCTGCTCAATTAGGGGATAGCTGAAGATGTTATTTAAATGACACATGTATTACTTATGGTTAGTCGAATAAGTTTGAAAAATTATATCAAGCAAACAAGGGACAGATGAGTGTCCAGAGATAGTCATATGTTATTCAAAACTATATATCATCGTGTGTAATATCTGTTACGTAGTCTTTTCACTATGGTTTCGTCACAGCGTACCCGACCGTCCTCTATGCGAAAGGATGCAATTCAGACAAGGAAACGCAAATCTAAAAAACGCCGTGACTATAATATGGCTTTGGCAGCCGCTGTGGCTGGAATTTCCACATCAACATCCCCGACAGAAAACGCCTTCACAGCAGCTCTGTACCGCACGAAGTCAGCTATTCAACATAGTCCGCTTGTGAACACCAGCACGGATTCACATCTGTTTGATTCACGTTTGTTTGGTCATTCCGGTATAAGCAATGCCTTATTTCCAATGAGCTATCCATTTGGCACAAGATCAAATGAGCTTGCGCATTTCCAGTTCGCAAATGCAGCTTTCGGTGCCTCCTCAATGGACATACCTGGTAAGCAGTGGAGAGGAACACATGTTAACATATACACTCCATCTGTTGTTCAGAGGCGTGTGATCAATTACACTCATTTTCAGATTATCGGCCTGATTTAACAAAACGTCCCAGCTCACGTAGACAGCTGAGCCAGACTTCTAACAAAATTCTGCGAGCACGTTTTATAATTAATTCTTGTTTGAAAACAATGTAATTACTTTTGCACAGCTTATCTATAATGGATGTAACTTGAAGAATGAGACCAGCCACGATCCCGTTTGCATACGTGATGTTGACCAGCATCTGATAAGCAGTTCATAAGGAACATTAAAACATGAATTTTACGATGACCTGCCCTAAACCCAGTAAATTAATGAGTTGGATTTTCTGTTGTACAAGGAAACATTCACTGTAACTAACTGGATTGTGTCATATATCTTACTACAATCTCGGTGACCATGGCCCCGTGATGTAGTGGATGTATCCGGATCTCCACTCCCTGGAAGCCTAAAAATATGATACTCATTTGCAGACCATAAACTCAACTCCTCCATGTGTGTGGTGTTGGCAAAACCCAATTTACTTGAAACGATTGTGCACTTCCTTGGTGACAGTCTCCGGGACTAATTGTTTGCAAAAACCTAACTCATCTCCTTCTGCAGTCTATTTGGATACCTGTTTGTTTGCAAGCCATGCATAAAACGGCTGATCTATTCCAGTCAGCAAGAGAAAGAAACATATCAACTGAGACGTGTAATGTAGTAGTCTCTAGGACTGGTTTTCAACGTGTCATCCACTCAGCACACAGACCATAAGAGCCTTTTATAATTGTGCATTTGGTCGACCGAGTCATAGATAGATATGTCAACAGCAGTGTAAACCGTGCTTTCAATTCATTTTGTTGTCTAGTCAAGATTGGTTTATGTCTGTCCTGACAAGCGAGACTTAGAGAAGCGCTTTAGTCAACTACCGTGCCCTTCCTCATATTTGACACACAGGAGAACATGAGGGCTAGGCTATTTTTATTGAATTCTTATCGAAGCTAGCTTGGTTGGTGGAGTGGTTTGCTTTTAATTGTTGTGTGAAAAATTAGTGGGTTCTGTTACACTTGGTTAACAGAATAGAATATTACAAATTGCACACTCTGGACACTAGCTGATTAACGTACTCGCATCCGACTGTTTCAATGGATGTTACTCATACTATTAATTCTAGTTAGACCTATGATTAGCATATTCATATTAACTTCTTGCTACCCATTAAATAGATACTCAAATCGGTTTCTACCGCATTTAAACTGTGCGCTGGTTTTGCTTTGATTTTCTTTCCCAGGTCCTCAGGGCTCCTCATCTGTAACCCATTTCAGCCCCTGGAATAAATTACTCCATCGTACTCAGCAAGAGGATGGAAAATCCTACCTCACGAATTTATCCAAGATACCAACACAACCTTTTCTACAGTCGAGTCCATTGCGTCCTGATCAATGCACTATCCCCTATCAAGCACGTCTTGGCCATCAGCTACAACAGCGTTTATGTAATCAGTACTTACCAGCCAATTTCAATCCCTCCTTCCTGGACTCCTCACCCTACTCTTTATTTTGTCCTGCCCAAATGACTGATTACACATCCTTCACACGAACACCCATTTTTTCACCTGTCTACAACGGATGTAACCGTATGCCGTCTGGCACATGCGACACCGATTCCACCACATTCCATTTTCACCCTTCCCTGGAATCCTCTAGAGATCACAGTGAACATGTCTACCAGACTACACCCAGACCGCACGAAGAATATGCAGTGGCAAGCTACGACCTCTTGCGAACCCAAACACAACCATCCTCCCCCCAGAATGATCGATACGATTTCGATGGGGCTGTTGATTTGCCAGTGCAACAATCATCGCAAGTTTGCCAACCAGATGTGGATTCCAGTTTTTCGAGCATACCGTTCGAACGCAGCCAGCAATGTCTGTTCGCTTCTGGATTTCCTCTTGTCGACCAGTCCAGATTGTACACTCGATCGGAATCCAGGTCAAGCCTATTGTGATAACAAATACACTAGGGCTATTTGGATTTCCTGCCTCAATTTCGAACCGAATTTTGTAACCCTGTATCATCAGATATTTAATTGAGTGTGCACCTGCATGCAAACACAGAAGCGAACAATTTGGACGATGTACAAAAAAAACAACATTTTGGTATTTTACAAGCTACCTAATTTAAATGTCACAGATGCCACTCAGAACATGTTTACACACGAGAAACACTATTCACATTATTTCTGTTTTTTATTTGATAAATCAAAAAATGGATGGGCTTATAACAGAACTGAATTCCATTCTGTGAATATTTCGGTAGTTGAGAGGGGTCCAAAGCATCACCATCTGTATTAGTTCTGATCATGATGTTCGATCATCACAATAGAATTTCGCGTTAAGTACCCACAATCCGACCTTCCGAGAGCAATGTTGTCCCTAGTTGGACTCATTAGGTAGACACTCCGGTCACCCCCATCCCACAACATGGACCTCCCATCCTACAACGACCACTCATTTGACCCCATAGGTTTGGTAAGTTTGCGGAAGCCGTGGAATTTCTATGAACAAGAAAGTTTTCTCCATCACTGACCGATTCAGTTATTCTTCCTAAGTTTGCCATTTTCAGCGGAACCACTATACAACAATACTGGTTATTTAAGACGACTGGTATTTTTGTTAGGAGATGGGCGTGGTACTGGGGTCTACCGGTTACAGGTATATAATTTAGACCAGTATGATTAGAAAAGTACTTAACTTATATCGTTTATTTTGAAGAGCAAT
>JTDE01000081.1:338988-364641 GCA_014338405.1 Paragonimus skrjabini miyazakii
AGGTAAATCAGATCTTCTTTACCGTATTCCAAACTTTGCTGTTTATTCAAATCGTGCTCAGCTTATGCCAATACTTGCTTAACCTTGATAACTTCAATGAATAATTTGACAAAAAACGTTGTCTTTGTGTTTCTCGTATAAGAACAGTGCCACTTTTGTTAATTTGCTTTATAGTAAACAGTCATCTTGTTTGACAGTTAAGTTTTCCCAGTTGCCAGTGTATGAGGTTTGTCATCCACAGACATAAAATGTGCTGACCATCATAGTAATCATTTCCCTGGCCTGAGTTCGCCCTTCTGCGAACGAATTTTAAATGCCCTATGCTGATTTGATGGTAAGTGGTTCTTATTTTTTTCTTGCAGATATTTAGACAGCGTTCACTAATGCTAAACACTGTTACATGACTGCACCAACACAGTTGACCTCACACACCGTAACATCCTCGATATAGCATGAATAAATCTGGGTGCATTTTTTAGCCTATTTACCAAAGTTTGCTTTTTGAATGTTGTTTAGCTAACTTCCGCTTGTTAAAGTAAACAAACAATCTGGCCTTGATGTTTGATAAGTAAATCCTTATAAATCAAAGTAGTGAGAACGTCTGATGCAAAAGTGAAGTTACATTTAAAATCTCATTGTTTATTTTTAATCATCGACAAGAGATTAACTTTCGGAGATTCAAAGACAAAGAAATATGTAAGGAGAGGAAAAGCTTAGCAACCAAGCTCGTTTTCGGTGTTTCATCATCAGGCTAAATACAATACATTTATTTGAGTTCGATGAAGGTAAGAGATAACATATGACTGAAGTGAAAGATGTCAGTCAGCAGTCTCTGTCTGGTTTGAGTCATGAGACTCAGTTACACAACATTGCTCACGTGAGTTGTATCAAATCTGCGAGAGCTGCGTCACATATATGTAATCATTCTATCCTGGGTTTCCTTACACGGCCATGGAAGGTTCAACGTCTTGATTAGCCGTTTTTGAGCGCACCGTGGTGGTGAGTAAAGACGAATGGCAATGGCCTGTGTAACTGACAGTATACGACCTTTGACGTGTTTCGACTGGTTCCCATCTATTTAGTAGACTGGCTTGAATGAATCGTTCTGATTGACTAGATGGTTGACTCGATCAAATGCGTAGCGACCGCAGACGAACAGGGCCTTATCAATCCTCGCATCAACCAGACCGGTTGGTGCTCCAGAATGCGTTCCGATAATCGCCGTGTTGTGCGGCTTATGTAGCTTGTTTTACAGAAGTTTCCATCGCAAACATGCACATTGTACTCTCGTGGACGAGACAGATGATCAGAGTCCACTAGCGTTTGTTAGCTGAATTGCACTTGACAAGGAAGAGGGCATGATTTGTCCTACTCCTTTCTCACTGTCGAATTCCCAAGTGACCTTTACTGAATACTGCTCATTCTTCGATTATTCCTTTATCACACGCATCCGTCATTTATTCGTCTGACTGCACTGAAATATACAGAGAGGGGAGAATGCGATCAGCATGAATTTGTCCCGAAAATTATGTCAATCGATCTGAACCTACCAAAGCTTACTTAAAAAGCTGTGTGAGTAATTGAGTAAATTAACGTCTTGAAATAATCTTTCATTCTGGACGAACCATTTTCGGAATAAATAATTTTACAACGAATCCTCGATGATCAAATCATCAAAGTTGTTATTAATAGTTAGTAACTCACTCCTTCCAGCTGACATGATAGTTTATCATGCGCGGACCGAATCACCATCATCTTGCAATGCGGCATTGTCCATGCGATCATCCAATCATTCAGCGTTGAGTACCTACATTCTTACTCGCTTCCTTCACTCCTGTTGATGTTATTGTGACTCATCACCCTAATGACACTTTCATGCATAGAAAATGCCATTTCTTGTCGGAATGCACTCCAACCTTCCTTCTTGTATTTTACCCTGGTTACTGCAGTAGCTGAATACATACGTCCGCCAGGGTACTCACGTACACTCTAGTGCAATCGTTCACTCTCACTGCACAAGTAGCTTCGTTCAGCCAGAGTGAACACTCATCCAGTATACGTGTAGATGTGCAGCATGGTATGAGTGCGAACCACGTTCTTTTCAAATCTGGGGACTAGTCTGAGTAACAACAGGATATCGTCACTTCATCATACTGATACCTTCAACAAAATCCTAAAACCCTCGTTTTATATCCCTCGTTTAAAATTTCTCGCCAATCCAAAACACATAGTCGGCCAATTTATCAAGATACATGTGCTCCCTAAATGGATAAACTGTTCACCAGGTGTTTTCTCTGGTTCGTTGTCGGAGTGTTATAAGGCAAAGACACGGATGGCACAAGGGTTATTTATTCAAGAAAGTAACACATGGGTTAAACGCTTTAACAGGAAAACAAACAAAAACACTTATCTGCATACGGTACTGGGCCCAGATCGTCTCAGTTGCTACAGAAGCCAATGCTCAGTTCCTTTACGTTGCAAGGACCATTTTGTGCGATGCTGCACTCCGATGTTTCTTCTTGTATTTTTTCTGCGGTTACTTCAATGCCAAAATATATGCTCCGACCCCCACTACTGAATAACAGTATAGCACGATCAGTCATCACTACACTACAGTGCTATGTGCCGACAGTTTCGAAATCCGAGTCCGTCGTCTAAACGAAGGATTTTGATCATCTAATCGATAGACTGTGTTTTAATGAGTAAACAGTTATTTTGCACTGCATATTTTGTTGGTTAACAGGAATGTAACCGGTCAGTAGGATTATCAACCCTCCTTCTGTTAACTAGTTTTTATTACGATTAAAAAAGACTTTTGGTCAGTATGTTTTTCAAAACCAGAATTGTTTGGATTCTGGCACCATAAATTTATTTGGATGTAACAACAATTTTTATAGAATCAGTCGAATCCTGTTTATAACTTTGCAGATTTGTTTTAAGCCACAATCGTACATATTCTGTTAAAAACTTATTTTCCTCACACCGTTGAACATTTGGAAATCTCGCCTACAAAAACTCGCCAACTGTTCCATAACGTTTTTGATAAATTCGGTGAACATCTTGACTGAATGGAAAGGGAGGGATATCTGGCTTTACCAACCAATAATTTAAGGATATGCAACTGTGAGCGCATCAACTAAATCACATCACTTCCCCACAGTAGCCTCGTTATCACAAATTTTCTTTGTATAAAATGCATAGGTTTGTTGAATAAGACTATCGACATCAGTAAAATCTCTTCACGAACACGTTCATGTATGCACTGTGTATGGACTGCAGTTCATGCATACATCAAAATCCCAGTGACCGGGACTACCTACTGTCACTAAGTCGGTTTGTCAATACCACAAAACGACGTAGTCGACTGTGAATTCGTGAATTGTGGACAGTGAAGGTGAACTTTTACTTTGCAGCCCAAATAACAGTGTGTTTCATGGAACCATTTTGAGTAGTGACTAATCTTTTTCTACGACAGCCACCGTTTCGCCTAATCAGAACGTTTCTGGTAAAATAGAAAACCCGACGGCTTCCCAAACCTCGAACTCTCAGTCAACGATTTTGCAAACTACGACCACACACCTCAATCAGACTGATGTCTCCCAGTATGATTCAACGAAGACATCGAAGACCGAGCAAGGTTAGTAAGACAATCAATTCTTTCAGTCTGTTATGTTTTGAATAAAAGTAAATGATGTTATGGAAATCAAGCAGATTCTTCGATTGAGATTTATTCACATGGGCTACACCTTTCAGTGAACAAACTTGAACAGAAATTATTAAACTTACGTTTGACCACCTACAAAAGCTAATAGCATATCATTTTGTCTACTGATGCACTACATATAGTTATGATCTCGTGTTTGCAAAAGCAGCTAATGGATTGTCTACCTGATTGAATTTGTGATCGAATCATATAATCTAAACACACGGATATAATAATCGACCAACAGTAATATTAGACAGCTAAGACATTGTTGAGATAGATGAACGAAGTCGCGTCAACTAGAAAGTTTAAGATAATATCAAGTGATCAACCAATCAATCAATCAGTGGCCTTATCAATAAACAAAATGATCTCTCGATAATTCAACCGAAGAATACGTCGATAAACAAAGCGTTCAAGCAGTTAATCAGCCAACCCGTGGGCAGATGACTAAGCAACCTAATAGGTCAATAATACAAAACATATTGCTTCAATTTGTTCAAGACATAAAACCTGAACTCTCTGATCGACGAATGAAACGATTGCACGGTTTGTCTTCTAATCAAACATGAAAACGAATGTTTGAACATTTTCATAGTGCTTAAAATGCAAATGGCAACAGAAACTTGAAGTCTGCCCCCAATAAACTGAGACGTTACACATTTCGGACAAATTTATTAGGCGATCGATAGATTTGGACCCCACAACAGACTTGTAGACCATTCCGCCTCTTAGCAATATCTTTTTTTATCGAGCCCACAAAAACTGTTTACATTAACAAGAGAAAAGACGCTACTGGAAAGAGATCGGTTGAATTTTGTTTGGATAAGCTTCGTAGACAGTAAACAGTACATAAAACCGTGAAAAATATTTACAGCCATCTCAGGTTTCTACGGTGCCTTCAAACTAACGGACTACCATAAATTTAGCTGGTCACGTAGAAATCGCTTTACGTCCTACGTTGTGAAGTGAACGAATTGAAAAGATACGTTAGCAGGCCGACGAAATCGAGATCTAAGGAGATTCCAAAGAACTAGAGACACCGTTGAGTGCTATTTGGGAAGACCAACTGAAATCGTGCAGACAAGCCAAAGGATGCGATCAGTTGTTCAATAATCGAGAGATAAAGGACAGAAGCCTAATCTCAAGAACTGTGCAGTGGAAGCTAGACAACAATCTACCGTTGAATAAGAAGGGAATGAACAAAATAGTTTCACTGAAGCAGCATAGCTTATCATCGGCTGAAATCCACTTATCTTGTATTTATTCTTGGAGCTTTGTTTGTTTCATCTACATTTCTAAAAAATCTCAAGGCTGTCAATGCACAGAGGTAACATTTACCCACAATTCGGATGGGTGCATAAAAATTCAGTCGATAAACTAACAGTAGACGTCTGTTGAGTGTTTCGGAGCATTCTCTGTGTTTGAAACGAATGAACTGATATTATAAATTGAAAACTGAGACGTCGTCTCTTACGCTAAATATTGACACACTTTTCATCAGATTAGCACGTGATTTCCATAGTGCAGCAGGACATGGCCTCGAACCGCGTATCGCATATCATGAGAGAACACCTAATTTTTCGAGGCATGCATTATCGCATCTACTTAAATTCTCAAAACGTCAGTCAATTCGCATCAGCGTGTGACGGCCAAATCAAAGGAAACGCAGAATGACATACAATAGTAAAATGACCAACTGATAGCGCATTCACCAATGCGGCTAATGAGATCCGCACAAGGAAAAAGTGAGAGACCGAATTAGTTGCTCTCAATGCTCACAAGTCGGACGTGCTATCCGTGAAATCGAATTATCGATTCTAAACCGCCATCAGAACCATCAGGAACATTCAGAGTTTGTACAGCCTCGTAGAAGTCAGTTTACGAACAACACACGTTACTTGTCTGGAGTGAGATATTTCATCTAACTCCCCAAATCCCACCAGTTCGAACAGCACTCACATGTGTCAACGTGTTATCCTAGCTCGTAACCACCTAACCAAAATCCGTACAATGCGAATGATTTGTGTCAACCCAAACCAAACGGTCTTCGCATGCTGGATATATCGTGTTTTTATTTTCTATTTTAAAACGAAACAGGTTTCCAGCGAACAAAACACTACAATCTGGACAACATTGCTCAGTGAGCTATCCACATCGATCTCGATAATGCAGCAAATTACCTTCATCACGCTATCCATATATGGATATAATGTTCAGACAAGACATGTTGACAGGAAGTGGAACGAAGCGGTTCGGTTACGAGGTCATAAAACTGAGAGGTGCCAGGCAAAGCTTATTGTTTACACAGCATGACTATAATACGTCACGTCAGAGTCCACAGATGGCCCAATCAATCTGAAAACACAGCATGACGTACCTCAGATTCTATGGGAAAATGATCAGGTTTTGATCCGTCTTCTAGTGACTTGTAAATCTGTGTCGTTCATGGATATACCTTACTGTTATCTATCGGTTGGTGAAAAAACTGTCGTGATGTGACAATCCGTTAGGGAAATATCGTATTCTTACTTTGTCTGTTTTGCACCTCACTGGTGCATGGTGGTTCCCAGTGCTCCAGCGTTGCCTTTCAAACACTGTGGCGGTTATGATGACGTGCGTGAAAAGCAGCCAGGCGTTATCGATCGTGGACCGTGTTGGCCAAAGCAGTCTGGCCATGGGGCCGAACGACTTCACTGGAAATGCGCGTAGCCAGGCCATCTGGCAGTGGTTTCAGCGGTGTGTTGTGCCCGTTCTCTCACGTGCCTCGGTTGGATGGACCCTTTGATCCCGACTCCGGATTCTGCTGCCTACTCCACGCCTCTTGATTGTAGCAACGTATGTAAACCAGGATACTATGCATGTGGGGTGTAGTAGATGAACACAGCCTGTGTAGCTTATAATGTTGGGCATCGGCCGTTCAAACTTAGGTTGATGCATGGGCGTTTGAGAGGTGATATTTTTTCAAGACGTGTGAGACAAATCGAATATGGGTCAAAGGTCCAACATGCGTCGCTTTGACTAGTCTCATCTACCGATGTACACTGGAATCCGGGCTCTCCATTGACTTAACGAGATGCGTATGTGACACCTACCATCAGCGCAAACCCCTTTTATCAGTTCTGTCGCTGGGACTTCCGTCGATACTCTTCACACAAACGTTTCCAGAAGCTGTCATCTGCGCTATTCAGCGAACTGGTTTCGGAATGTAATTAGAGAGGAGTCTACCTAGGGAAATTCTAACTCCAATAGAGGGATCGAACAGGCGAAAAATTTTAATTGATTTCCATCGAAAGCATGCTGCATGTGATATGCACTTGTTAACGGTAGTACATAAACCCTGTTACAGAATACAATGAGGATACGATATGTACTCAGCGAAATTCGATGTGATAGATGAAATGAATAGTGAATTACTAAGCTGAAGTTTGGGCGTTTCAGTCACCGCATTTGTATGCATACTGCTCCCCGGTCAGAAGGCTTGCTAGCACAGCATGTGCAGATTTTTTAAAACTTGTATAGGCTACCGAAAGCACACCATGAACCAATATATTGCTGCACTTCTTGAGTGCAGACGTGTTATCGTAGGCAACCCTGTGATGCAACAGACAGCATGAAGCTAAACCGACCAAAACGCGAATCATCGAATTTTCTCCAGGAAGAAGCACGTTAAGTCACTGTTTTCACAAATACACTACCATCGATTAGAATAGCCCCTCCCACTCACCTTTGAATGAAAAGAACTATCAAAGATGCTTCATTTTCAGTAGGAAGCAAGTATCCCATCAACTTGCTTGAAAACGGTGGGTGTAACTAGTTTTCAGTTAACGAATCGCGGAGTAGTTTCCTACACCGTTAATTTAAACAACTGTGCTAACAATTTGTGTGATTCACCATTCTCATCGTCACAAATAAATGCCCACAGTAGGTTATGGAAACAGATAAAATGACCTGATATCATACTCCGTACGATTACACTTCTGCCCTTCGTACGTAGAAAATGTGTTCAAATCACTCACTGACTGAACTCCGCAAACAGCAACAAGCGAGTCACATGGGGCGATACTGTGAAATACTATGTACACTGGCATTAAACCTTAATTTGGCTAGTGGCACAACTTTGGAATTTGAAGCTGTACCATCCCGTTTTTCTCTACTCAACTTCCCATTGTACAGCGTCTGTCACATGGAAGACTCTACAACCATGCCGTCCACTCATTCCAGAGATCGATCACCTTCAAGCAGGCTTTGCCTGGGAGTGGCTTCTGAGGTCAACCAACCGATTGATTGGCCAACGCTGTGAACCCGGAATTGAACTACAGGTCATGCAGTGCACACAAACACTGGACAATCAGGTCTGTCCAACAAACCAAGTGAGCTCAGCCGTAGGCTTTTCAGGTACTGTTAATACTTAGCATACTTCCGACAACAATATCTTCTAACTGAAATAATTTTTTGCTTATGACAGTTCATACAACACACCAGTCTATATACACTCTTTGACAAAAGACGGATATATCGTATTTCAGCACGCAGTTCGCGCTAGTGGATGATGTAATTGACCAGGGTCAGCCAGCTTCGGCTAGACGGTTGAGACCTGATAAAACGAACTATACATGAACCTACCATATCTGTTATCGTCCTGTCTAGCTAGACACCATATCCCGAGTGGTATACACAGGCGAACAATGGATGAACAAGGCAATCGGTATGAATTTGCTATGGAAATGATGGCGATTTCATAGAAGGACTATTCCCCACAGGGTTTTATCAACCAGTTGTGGCATTACTGTTTCAAAACATTCACTCACTTTTAATGGACAGTCTTGCAGTCTTGCAGTAGGTCGTTGCAGATCAAACCGCTGAAGATATGATCAAGACAAACCAACTACCACCATTCAGCTAGACAAATAGTAGATCAAGCATGAACTCAACCACCATCCGATAGTAATGTGGAATTGTCTATGCGATCGTTGATTCGGTTGCCATTGAGTAATTATGAGCCTACCTTTCCGTCTAGTTTTCTGTGGCAAAATCATGATCCATCACTATGTAGCGAAAAGTCGTTCAACAAAGCATACTCTTTATTATCCAACTCGCTGGTTCCCATGCCACGCGTGCGCTAGCATTTATGAATCAGACTTCTGGTTCACAACAGCCCCGGTTTCCGTTCACAAGTCGTGTGCACTTCGGCCAGGTTTGTGTGTGGTGCACGCCTTCTGTCGGGGTTTTTCTCGCTTGCCATTTCTCGTCCGTAGGTCCGATCTCGTTGATTTGACCATTCACTGCTTAATACGCGTAATATCGATGGTCTTTTTCATATCCGCAGGTTATGACTATTCTGCTACTCCTTTACAATGTTTTTTTAAAATTCCTTCCCACCAGAATCTTTAGGTTGTCTACAGATTAGAAGTAGAAGTCTTTACATCTTGCTTAGCTGTTCTATTTTCTGTGTTAAGATGGTGCAAGTAATCGGTATATCTATCGAAAAACCACAAAGGGTGTACAGTCTTTACAAGTCCCCTCATTTGCTCTCATGGTGTACAAGTGCGGCTTAGTGAGAACGCGCTTTAGTGGACCAAGAGGAGCATGTACAGCCGATTGTGTGAGACTTGAAGAGAATCGCCTGAGGAATACTCATTTCGCGATTCGATACCCGATCGTTACCAGTAGCGAATAGCCGAAATTCGATTTCCAACAACCATAAGAAGATGGACTTCATACAGTCTTCTTGGAAAGAAGTATACAGTGTCAAACGTAATTTCACATTCGATCTCTGTCGTCACTAGCGTCTATCTCGCTTAGGAATTGTGGATGTTATCTTCCAACGGTTATATCATTTTCTCTTGTCTTGACAGTCCTTTCTCGGGAAAACCTCTCTCACATCATCCATCATCTTATCTGTGGTTAGGGTGACATACACCGGCAGATCAGATCGAAATTTACCAAATTCACAACAGAATTCGCATGAACATACAGCATGTTTTTAAGTGGCTAGTTCAGACGATGTCTGAGTATAGGCCGGTACCTCTCATTCGGAATAAAAACCCGGCCTAGTTGACCACACACCACATCATCGAAACAGGTCATGCAATAGACCTTATTAATTCGTTCACGATATCTGTGCTTACTTGTAACCTCATGATGTTAGTGTGTGCTGAAACAACGTTAATCAGGTATCGTAGATTGGCTCTCTGTTAACACATGGTGCTGACATAACTGTTTATGTTTCGGATGGTACTGAACCTAATTACTTTACCTTACCTGTACTTGTATGACGTAAGTTTCATTCAATGTTTTTATCAGATTGCCCTATTCCTATATAATTGGATGTCGTATGTAATCGACAGGTGGAACTAAATGCAATAACTACATCCAACAATGTATATTCTCCTGTTGTCCAATTGAATCGAATAAAAGGAATCGAAAGTTTTAAATTCATTCACCGTCCAAACGACATATAAACAGCGTTTGATGTATAAGAGCATAATTTATGTCTATTTGGTGAATTCCTGCAATTTTCTTTGCAAACGCGATACAACTTCTTTTTTCAGCAAACTCGGCAAGTTCATTGTTGGATTAATGAACGGTGCGCGAACGGTGTGAGCAAACTGGAACCACCTGCAGGTTGCGTTTTTACAACGACACTCAATGAATTGTTCCTGCGCATAAGTTGGTATCGGACACCATACGGAACAATGCCTGTGGGCTATCAGATTCAGTTAATGGCATTGAAACCAACCATGAAACATCAGCACATCGTTCCAGATGTACGAAACATCAGCATGGGATCAGTCGATCCATGGGGAGAGCGATATGTCATTGAATGGACAGGTTTGGTACTGGGTTGGGCATATGAAGTTAGTGTTGGAAGCATTGGAGCAGATGGCACCGTGAACTTCGGAGACCGGTGCATGACCACTATCATAATCGGAGCTGGTAAGTGAAATGAACCTTGATAAAAGAATTGAAAACTTTTTGGCAAGCGAAAATGTCTTTTGTGCATACCAGAATGGACACGTTGAAATTATACTATTGAACCTTGCTATTTGTCGCCTGGTTTCCAGTTTATTACATAACGCAGTGAAAAAGCCGATCAATGATAACGCAATCCGTCGTAAGCTTGCGTATCAGCTCATTGTCTTGCTATACGCCAGTTCATTTATGGCCTATATGGAATCTGTTCACTCAGGCTTGGATGAGGGCTTTTAAGATAAAATTTATTGGAGTGTATCTAATTCATCGATGTTGGCGACACTTTGCTTTAAAGGAGCACTGAGTGCATTAAACAAATGTTTTGATGGGGATATTGTCATCGAAACCTCGACAGAATCTCACAACATTACCCCCGCGTCATTGGGATTTATTGAAGAATCAAATAGTATCCATCTGTTTTAGTTTTGTTGAAATAAAATAACGGCATATCACGTCCCCTCATCGAGTGTTGGACCAAAAGCTTAACAGGCTCCTCTTAAAATGTTGTGGACAGGGTGATTTCCAGCGACTAGCTTGTACAACACACCTGTACACTTATAGAAAAAAAACAAGTAGTCAGGAGTGGTTTGCCTCGGCAAGTAGTCTTGGATGTGGCAAGAACACGGCTGTCGCTATATAGTCTAATCACTTATACAGATGTACACAGACTTCTTAGCATCAATCGCCTAGGTGACGGTTGGTGAGTGCCACTCGGTCTTCCGTTAACCAGTCTTCGCATGAATTACATATCACTCGCGGATACTTATGGCGGCCACATATTCATACGTTCAACGACTCGGTCGTTTACGGAAAGAAGCACCGTTCTGCAGTTTCGCTGTTGCTAGATTTCGTCAGTAGTGTATAGCTCAGTACAACCGCGGTTAGAACTCGGGCGGCGCTTTCACGAGGAGACCGTTTTGACTACTGCTCCGTTAATCCACGTTAAGCACAAGTACGGTATCAAATATGGTTGTTTAGCCACATTCACCCGCGAGTAACGTTCGGGTTGCCAGTTCGCCTCCACAAAAGACACGGAACTTATCCTGTTAATGCTAGCAGTTGAGCCCATGAATAACATTTTTCTCTAAGTTGAACTGACAAAAATCGTTGTACTTCTTAAGCGACAGTGTAGATACTAGCTAGTAATGGTTCGATATGAATTAATCATCACTCACAAGTGATCGCAACACTCACAGTCTCATATAGTATTCAGAAAAGAAACACTATACTCGAGTGTCGTTCATGCCATGTCACAAGTGTGTAGCCAAGTTTCATATAAACCCGTCGTATCTGTTACCACTCGACCTGACTGAACACCACATCTTGTGCAAGTCAAACATTTGGACAAAACTTGAACGAAACATTCAGTATGGATCCTGTATGGAAATTACAGAGAATTTATTTTAAGTCGACTCCTGTAATAAAAGAGGCTGGTTGGTCGTAGCAGCCGTCCTCCAGCACGTATTTCAGTACGCTCGAGATGTACGATCGGTTGATTAACACATCCGGTTACACTGTCTATAGCAGTTGGGACACGTACTGCGTGTGCCAGCTGAACGTTTGCCGTACCGGCTTTGTATACTGAGATTACCAACAGTTGACTAGGACGGTGTGGTGGACAAAAAATTTCATGGCTACGAAAATTGGAGACCCTAATTATTCCGTTGAATAAGGGGGTCAGGTATCGCTTGTCCTGCTAAGGACCTCACGATCACTCAAACTGCTGAGTGGGAACACTGTCTACAATGACAAGGCATTGTAGTTAGTTGCACACCTGTGTCTACAATGCTTCTCGTTCTTCCTTTTGGCCTGGTTTTTATACACTAACTTTTTTGGTAATTTCTTCTTTTTCGGGGTTAATCGACACCACTGTTTCCATAAGTGGCAGCTCAAATAACAACATTTCCGGTCATCTTAACGACCAATATATTTGAACGAATCTATATTTGAAAGCCTCCGGTCATTTGAAAGGAAAATACTGATGTCTTATGGTAGCAGCTTCATGTAGATCGAGCCACTGAAAATATGATCCAGAAAGATTAACTCACTCCTTCTAACTAATGCATAAGCTTATTTCCTGTAACGAAATTGTGACTCACCAGTGTGCTTTTCACACTGAAGGTCAACTGTAAATCGATAATAGTAAGCAAGGAGAACTCAGCAGAACTGCGATGAGTTGAGTGAAATTTTGACTTGATCACTAAATAATATTCGGCAAAGGTTACGTGGTCAATAGGTAATGCAAAAGAAGGAATAACAACAATAGGAAGTTGTTTTGATGACTTCAGACCAACGCACATGTGTAGTGGGGGTGAGCGATCGTGCCATACTACTCACATGACTGCTATTCAGTAGGGGGGGGGGCAGAACATGCATTTTGATATCGAAGTAGTCGCAGGAAAAATACAAGAAGAATCCTCGAGTGCAGCATCGCACAAAATGGTCCTTGCCACGTAAAGGAACTGAGCTTGGCGTCTGTAGCAACTGAGACGGTCTGGGCACAGTACCATATGCAAATGAATGTTTTCGTTTGTTGTCCTGTTTAAGCGCTTAACCCATGTGTTGCTTTCTTGAATAAATAACAGTTATGCCATCCGCGTTCTTGGCTCACAATACTTGGTGCCATGAGCAGGATTGGAGGATGAAGATCCCGTGGTAGCAGCCGTTCGATGTTGTGGACGTCTGGAGCTTCCTGGAGGACTTCGAGGACATGGGAAGATGGTCGGAGTCAAGACCGACCGGGCGAAGCTGGTGGCTCTGCGGATGCTGCTCAAGGGCAGAGCAAATGCGGTACTGGATGCGGCGCGAAGGGGCCCTACAAAACTGGAGTGGGTCGCAGCGAAGTAGGCGCTGATCGTCGGGTTCGGCAGCCCAGCCGATTGCCAGGAGGCAATGCGGCAGTTCAAGGGCGCCCGGCTTGGACCAGAAGGCGACGATCTCGTGTATGCCGTGTCGCTGCAGGCAGCGTTGTCAAGAGCCCTGCCACATTTAGATCAGGACTAGGAGCAGCGCATGCTGACAGAACAGTTCTTGGACGGAACGCCACCAACAGTGTGGGATCAGCTCAGGGTGGCTCTCATCGCACATCCGATGACGTTGAAACGGCTGGCTGATGCGCCTAGACAGTTACTGACAGAAAACTCCCCGACAGTCAGCGAGTTGAAGACGAGTTAACCAAGTTAAGTGAATGACTTGCGAACCGCAGTGGAAACGCTGACTTAAGAAGTGGCGAATTTAAAGATGTGGAGAGAGGAGAACCGTAGCGACATCTGCTATCGATGCGGAAGACGTGGACGCCGGCGAAGATTTTGCCCTCACAGCGAGAAAAGGTTTCATGTAAATAAACGTTTTGCTGATTGCTTTTTGTTTGGGAAGGGTGATCCAATAATAAGGGCGGTTGATAAAACGACAGTTCAAGCTAGAATAGAAACAAGTGGTAGCTGGACGTGCTGTTTTGTTGACATTGGGACTGCGATTTCGTTGATTGGACCGAGGCCGGGAAAGGTTGTTCAACTGTGTATGGTGGTCGTTCGAACAGTCGGTGGGTTTGCAGTCAAAGTTACGAGCGTTGTGGAGTATGATGTCGGAATCGATGGTCACGTAGTCAAGTAACCTTTCGTCATTTCCCCCGACGCACGCCGGACTATATTGGGAACGGATTTTCTTGACTGCGCTGAGGCTGTGATTGATTTGAAGCATGATAGACTCGCAACGAAATATAGGGTGATTCCGTCATCGAGAAAACGCAAACATCAGCTTGGACAACTTGAAACGAACGCATCCGGAGCAATACAAGTCTGTGACAATCAGTTGCTGAATAAGGTGATATGCAAATTCCGAAAGATGTTCACCACGGACCAAGACTCATATGGCTACTGTGGCTGGATTGAACATGAAATCTCCATCAAGCCAGAACAATGTCGACCATTCGGGCCCAAAAGAACTCCGGTTCACCTGCAGCCGGAAATTGAGCGGCAATTGAAAGACATGCTGAAGGAGGAAATCATTGAGGAGACTGATGGCCCAGTACTGCTGGTGAGGTAGCCCAATGGTAAGTTTCGATTTTGTGTCGAGTTCAGAAGACTCAACGAGATTACAATTAGTAAATTCGTAGCAGTCCAAGCCGTGGCAGAAATTTTCGATAAGCTACAGAATGCCAGGACATTCAGAGTATTAAACTTGCATTCCGGATATTAACAGGTTCTAATCGAGCAATCGGAACGAGATAAGACAGCATTCACATTGGGAGAAAAACAATATCGCTTCAGACGTATGCAATTCGGACTGTCAGGCGCCCCGTTTACTTTCAGATGACTGATGTTGAAGGTGCCGGAATGACTGAACAGTACTGTTGTCTACGGAGACACTATCGTCATCTACAGTGGGAATGAGACGAAGTATAGCGGACACGTTTCAGCAGCGTTGCAGAAGATTGAACAAGCCGGCCTATGAATCAACAGTTCGAAGTGTCAACTGGCGGAACGAACGGTAATACTACTCGGTCACAAGGTCGGTCAGGGCGAGGTCCAACCAATTCCCGAGAAACTGTTTACGATCGAGGCCATTCTGGTGCCAAAATCAAAGAGGATGTTGCGACAGTTTCTTGGTCGTGTCGGATTCTATAGGCGTTTCATCAAGAACTTCAACGAATTGGCCAACCCGGTGTTCGAAATTCTGAAGAAGGATTGCAAATTTCACTGGACAGATGAGGCCAATCAAGCGTTCGTCGAGATCCAACAAGTGGTGAAGGAGGAACAGTTGATCCTGAAGTTGCCAGTGACTGGAAAGAGCTTCGTTGTTGCGACGGATGCGAGCGATGTAGGTATCGGCGCTGTACTGAAGCAGAAAGGCGGTGTTGTGGAATATGCCAGTCGAGTAGTAACTCCTGCTGAACGAAACTACTCAACGACAGAAAAGGAGTGTTTGGCGATCGTGTGGGCATTGGAAAAATGGAGGCCTTATTTGCTTGGCCAACGTTTCCATGTAGAGACTGATCACGAGCCGTTGAAGTGGGTTAAATCGGCGAAGGACCCCCGAGGGAAACTGGCTCGTTGGGCATTGCGATTGCAGGAGTACGACTTCACAATTCGCCATGTAGCTGGAAGAGAGAACTATGTTCCCGATCTGCTTTCCCGAACGCAGCACATGGATGAAGTTCACAAGGACACGATCGGAGTCAACAGTATTGAACTGAAGAATGACCCCGGGAAGTTACAGGCAGCGCAGAGGACGGACCCGACAATTCGAATGGTGATTGATCAACTTCTATCGGGAGAACAACAACCAGAGAACGAGGAAATTCCGGACGTGACATCCTTCAGAACGCACTGGTCGGAATTGCGGTTGAATAGTGAGGGAATTTTAATGCGCCGACCGCGGGATGGAATAAGCGTGCCTGTTATACCGACGGGGTTGAGAGAGACAGTTGTGAAGGAATGTCATCAGTTGGCTCATACGGGATGTCATCGAACTTATGAAGTGCTGAGGCAAAGGGCATACTGGCCTGGAATGAAGAAGGACGTTAACAATTATGTACTGGCGTGCCAGCAATATCAGCTGCTGAAGAGCTCCAATTACCCCAGTCAATATCCTACACAACCAATTCCGGTCAATGAGATTGGGGAATTGTGGTCGCTGGACGTAACGGGTCCCTTCCCAGTAACCACATCCGGCAATCAATACATCATAGTAATCACGGAACATTTCACAAGGTGGATCGAAGCAGCCGTAATACCCGGTCAGCGTGCAAGCACTGTATGCAGGGCGGTAATGGAACACATCATGGCAGATCATTGAATACCGCGAAACATACTGACTGAACAAGGTCCCTGCTTCGAAAGTGAAGAGTTTCGGAACTGCTTGGAGCGTTTGGGAATCAAGAAAATTCGCACTACGCCATACCATCCTCAATCGAATGGACTGACGGAACGAAGCAATCGCACAATCAAGGAATGGTTGGCGGCGAAAGGAGGGAGTTAAGAGGAAACGCTACCACTGATTCTGTGGACCCACCGTTGTTCACCATAAGGGACAACGAAGAAATTCCCGTTCGAGCTCATGTACGGACGCGTGCCACGCCTGCCAGTCGATCCGGAGAGTGGTTTATGGGGAGACCGGCGGATGAACAGGCGCGAATTAGCAGAAGCTCGGAGAGTGGCCAACCAAAACTTGGCGAACGCACAAGAAGTTTCCAAGGAGCAGTCAACCGCAAAGTTGTCGGATCGAAATGCGGTATTTGAAATTGGCTCCAAGGTTAAATACAGAGACAGGCGGAGTCCAGGCGCAACAGGACCAGGATCTAGGAAGTTCCTGGCGAGGTGGAGAGGACCTTATGTGGTAGCGGACGGCGTGGTCCATAGCATCTGATCAAGAATGATAGGAATGAACATCGAGTGCACGGAAGCCAGCTTCGCAAATGGTACGACACCCCGAGCAGGAGAGAATGTACGCCAGGAGCAGCGACGTCCCTGAGGCCAATACGCAGATCATCGAGAGAACGAAGAGAACCTGACAGGCATTTGCTACAACTGGAACAATCTTTGCGGGGGAGGAGTGTAGTGAGGATGAGCGATCGTGCCATACTACTCACATGACTGCTATTCAGTAGGGGGGGGGGCAGAACATGCATTTTGATATCGAAGTAGTCGCAGGAAAAATACAAGAAGAATCCTCGAGTGCAGCATCGCACAAAATGGTCCTTGCCACGTAAAGGAACTGAGCATGGGCGTCTGTAGCAACTGAGACGGTCTGAACACAGTACCATAAGCAGATGAGTGTTTCTGTTTGTTGTCCTGTTTAAGCGCTTAACCCATGTGTTGCTTTCCTGAATAAACAACCCTTGTGCTATCCGCATTCTTGGCTCACAACTACAGTATCAACAATTCCTCTTCTAACTTCACATTTCAAAGAGAAAACTCTGACAAAGGCAGTTGTTGATCGGTAGTCGAGATTGTTCTGTATGCATATTCATCTGGATATTACTAGTCCATACTGATAAAAGTATTCATCCAACAAACTATTAGATTGTAGATACACCCCGCGATTTGTGTGGTGGAGACTACAGCGCGTATGGTTTACAGTTCGTGCTCCACATTTAGTCTTCCACCACGAAGAAGCAAAGCTGATCTCGATTCGTCCGTCCACGTGGCACAGTTCCACCCAAATCTGCGTCGTGTGTAGCACCTCATCTTCCGCTACGTTCTTACTTTCCTGTGCCTCCTCGTTAGAAATGGCACATGCAAGAGACATCTAAGTAGAATCTTCGTGTTAATTAAACGTTGTTTTTACATGCTAACATGGTTCATTCGGAATATGCTGGAAAGCGAAGGTAATTTATTTGGTTTATCTCGGAGGACGTTGTTCTTCTCTGCTAGTAGTCATTTTTGCTCAGTCAGTTTAGCCGCGACGTTCGAAACGGCACTGCCCTTCTATGTGTGTTCACAAAGAACGTACACACTGATTTCGTGTTAAAATTTAACGCATAATTTCTCCAGCAGGCACTTTTGGCTTTCTTTTTTCCAGCATTGACGGAGTTTTGCTAGCATCCTGACTGCGCAATATGTAGAGTATACAGAACCAAAATCAACTGGTCTGACGTTGTTGAATCTGGTTCACACATGCACCGCTAAGTGCTGCCGTGTTCAGAATAAGCCCCTTCTGTATGCACACAATCACCTGGGAACACCTGTCTGAATGAACTTTGGGTGCAATCCCGATTACCGATCATTCACTTTTTTTGGCCATATCTTCTCTCTGACCTGCGAGTATTTGCGGTCATTTTTCGGTTCTATGTGTAGTTAATCAACACAAGGGGACACTGTCTCTGCTTCTCTCTAGTGCTTCTAAGTCGTCAGTTCATATGACAAAAAAATAGAAATGTGAACAGAATTAACATAGTCCTGAGGGGTTCTCTACTTGCTCCTCGATAATGAAATCAGAAGGTCTGTTATTTGTGAGATTAATCAGTGCAACATTTCGTAAACGATGGACATACTCTTGAGGAAACGGACATATTCAAACGGAAACGGTTAGAGCACAAGCATACAGAGTGAACACTTGGATTAGATTATCCTAAGATCTAAATATAATCTGGTCAACTCATTAGAAACTTGGTAGGACAGCTATAGCCACTACACAATTAGGGATTATAGTGAGTTGAGCTGATTACAGGATGTTTTATTTTATATTCCTTGAAAACATACTGGGCATTCTGAAGAACGGTTCTTTGAACCGACTAACTGAACTCACTTGATTTTCAGTTAAGCAAACAAGAGTGTGCGGACGATTCCTACTTAGTAGCACTAGGGTGTTTCGAATTGTCTGTTTGTGCTCAATGTAACTGTTTTCAGGAGCTTTCGGTAACGAGTATTGTAGAAGTTTTACAACAATCGTCTTCGCAAATAACCGTCGTGTACCCATTTTTAAACCTATTTAATATACTCGATACTATTGTTCCAGATTTTGTCTTACTCGCCGCTAAACAAATCAATTTCAGGTGACGGAGCATGGTCCGCTTGGTCCGAATGGAGCGCTTGCAGCACCAAATGTGCATCGGTTCTTGGCAGTCGAGTACGAACGCGTCAATGTGACTCGCCCGAGCCGGCCAACAACGGCCGCTTCTGTCCCGGTCCCAGTTCCATGCTGATTGAGTGCTTTGGCGATAACATCCACTGTTAAGATAGAAGACCTCCAATCTTTTACAGCGACAATACAAATGACACTTTGTTAGACCGTAATTTTCGTCACTAACCAATAAATAGCCTCACAATAAGCCAGGTTTTACAAACAAACGGAAAAGGTTGGTTAACGGTTTGGTTAACTAGTTAGTGAAAATCGAATAGACTGTAATCCTAAAAATGTACGTACACACCCCAATAATACTTCGTATAACGAACTCTAGTGATGGACTGTGAACGACAGTTTATCCGCTATCAACATTTGGTGAAGTATTAGGTACCATTTAGAACAGAAGTATTTATAGTAGGTTTACACAGCGTCATCTTCCAAGTACGTGAAGAAGGCTATGAATGATAAGAAATATGTCTCTTGTTGATAAGATTGCAACTACGAGACTGACAGCGCAAGCGATCGAATGAATACCATGGAGTCACTGTTTGATCCACAAAAATCCTGCAGATCGATACGTAATATTTTATGTATTATATATATGTATAATGGCTTTAGATCACAGGTTCGTGCTCCAAGTGTATCAACCGCTACATCCATGTGGATCAGGCAGTGACCTCGTGTTATTCGTTCAATCTCTTTCGCTGGTAGTCATGCATTTGCAATCCTATCAACAGGAGACATAATTCTTGCCATTCGAAAGAGGATGCTGTGTAAGCCTACTGTACATGCTTATGCTCTAAGTAACATTTGATCACATCGTTTCTGCCTTCCGATTGGTTGCCTGTGGGTCTAGTCAGATCTACGGCTAACATGTCCTCGGTTTGGCCCCATGCTGTATGCCATAAATCAGTGTAAGCTCACACGCCCTGTGTTCTGATTCTGCGCGTTTGGCCGGATTATAAAACCTGACAACAGTTAGCCACGGGTCATAATTGCTATCACGTCGATACTAAACGAAGTTTTTAAAACAGCTGCAAACACGATCTGAAAACACCCAGTTAATGATGACTGAATCCACTGGGCGGAGAAAGGTAGTGATGAAGACGAGCGATCGATCCATACTACTCACACCACTACTATTCAGTAGTGGGGCGATAGCGTGGAGTTTGCCATCAAAGTAGCCGTAGGAAAAACACGGGAAAAAATATCACACCAACACGACAGTGCAGTATGCCATGGAGTAGTTCTGGCTATGCAAAGAAGCTGAGCATTAGTGTCTGTGACAGCCGGGACCTTCTGGGAAGACTGCTATATGCAGATGAATGTTTTTGTTTCTTGTCCTGTCTGCACGCCTAACCCGTGTTGGTTTCCTAAATAAGCAACCTTTGCGCCATCCGTGTTCTTGGCTCACAACAGTAGTTCAGCCTGCTAAAAGGGGCCTGTTGAAGTGCTTAATCTGCGTTCCAAGTTTCATATCATTCAAGTGGATGTTTCTGTGAGTGACACGTTCATAAACAACGAACACATGCCCAGTGTTAACAATCTTTTATTTTCAGCAGTTCAACCTTCTGGAGTCTCAGTGAACTGAAACGTATCATTGAGGCTTGGTGAAGTTTGTCTGTTGCAGAATGGTTCTAATAGTTAAACCAGTCATTGTGCCAATACAGTTTTGTCCCATCTAGTCGATGAGGGTCACCGAATTAATGCGGATGTCGTGTTTAAGCCGACCTACCGCATCACCAGTGCTCATACCGGAAGTGTGGATTGTTGTAACCCAGCTGTTGTGGAGGCTATCGGAATCCGGCTACGAAAGACATTTGTTCAACCACTAAAGCTGCCGTGACCTACCGTCGGTTGGATAAAGTGACGCTGCACCACAGTAACCATGTTCACAATACGAAAAATGATACTAGATTCACACTGTATTAGGTTCCAGACAATTCTGGTTTAACAGATATTATCATATTGTGTTGTATTCGGCCAAAAGATGACACACCGAGAACGAGCTTGATGGCCACATTTTGACTTCTCAATAAAGAGGTTATTTGAAACAGTTCGTTCCCTTGATGAACTTGAACAAAACAATGAGAAGATACAATACATATGATGTTCTCCAGGGTAACATTTCATATATTCTGATTATACATGGACGTAACTAATTTTGAACGAGTCAAAATTCCACAGAGTGGAAGTTATGGCTTAATGGATTAAATAGAAGACAAAAACAAATTGTGGGAATGCCGACTACCAAGATGATCAGAATGTACGAAATGTTACTCCGGAGAACATCACATGAATTGCGTCTTCTCATTGTTTCAATACAGAGGTTATTGTTTCAATTAGATAATTATACTAATAAAACATTGCGAGTTTGGATGCGGAAAAGAAGAAATGACGAAAAGCTGAGGTTATCAATTATGAAAAAGTGTTGGACTGGTCATTATTAGCCAAAGGACCCGAAAAGTCAAACACGTGATATCAGAAAAGCACACCAAAGCTTCAGCAAATCAATACCATGTAAGCGAAGAATCGCAACAAAACTGCAAAAAATTCGGAAATGCGCGCACACTGCTTACATACTGATCGAGTATAGTGGCTGCCTCAATTCATCCTGTAAAATCTTCCTACATGACGACAACCTACTAGTTTCCGGACGTGATTACTAGAAGGAAGTCCATCACATCAACCGACCATAAATTCACAATCTCACTGATGGGGATTAGTTGTGTTGCTTTCCTGAACAAATAACCCTTGAGCCATCCGTGTTCTTGGCTCACAACACTGGTAGTGTCATGAGGATGAGCGACCGTAATATACTATTCATATGGCTGCTATTCAGTAGTAGGACCAGTACATATATTTTAACATCGAACAAGCCGCATCGCACAAAATGGTCCTTGCCACGTAAAGTAACTGAGCATTGACGTCTGTAGCAACTGAAACGGTCTGGCACCAAGTACCGCGTGCAAATGAGTGATTTTGTATGTGGTTCTGTTTAAACGCTTAACTCATGTGTTGCTTTCGCCATTTTGCCATTCGCGTTCTTGGCTCACATCAGTAGGATGAGGTGATCTCTCATTCGCAAGACACCAGGATTGAGGGATCGCAAATGGGGAAGCATCTAACAAACGGGGACAAAGCGATACAGGTTGCACTGTCTCATCTGAATTCTAGGTGGAAGCGAATCTATCTGCCTACACCTAGGTCCAGGATTTAAAACAACACCTTTACCAATAATTTCTTAAGTGTGTTATTGTTGCGACGGGTAGGATGCTTTCCTGTTGTTCGTGCCGAGAAGGAGGTTCAACCTAGGGACAGTCCTCGGAGCTCTTCGTTCACAACATCACCTATGAGACAACGGGTATAAGCGTTGGGTTTGCAGTCCTTGTTATGCCATAGTATCGTTAATGGTCGTATGTAACATTTCCTAGGAGACTCGGTTGCCAACCATGAATCCAGCACACTCTGGTAGTACTATGTAATACTCGGAATTCGGGATTTCGAATAGCCCTTGAAATCGTACTAGGATTGAAACCTCCCACGCAAGTAATAAGCAGAAGACCTCGCACTGGTTGCAGTAAGCAGTTCATATTCGTGAGGCAAGAAGCCGAATTTATGGATGCACAACAGTGTTAAAGAAATCATAGTCACTCATTGGCTGATCTTATGAGCACATACGAAGTCACAAACTGAACGTTAATTGGTGCAATACGGAACAAAGAAATAAGCGAATAGCGGAAGGCGTAACAATGAGACTGATCGTCCAATCCTGATGTAGTATCTCCAACGTGACGTTTGGATTGGTCTGTTGTTAGAACTCCTATTGTGTCGGGGTTTGGATAGGCGATGAATCGAGTAGATTTTCATCACAACCTTTCCTCCTTAGGAAGAAGCCTGTCTATTCACGTTTGCCAATAGTGCCAATAGTGTCCCGGTACGGGACATTCTGCTTTCTCTATTGCTTTGTTTCTTCTTCTTGTCGACTTTAATCTTCGACGCCTTCTCTGCGGCCTTATCTGAGACAACCATCGAGGCTGTAGATGAGCAGAACAACTTCGTTGTTTTAAAAGAACTGGATCCAGTTGCACCTTCAATGTTGTTGGCTCTACTTTCTTCCATCCCGAGTTGTGTGAACGCTGTAACTGAGTTTGATCATCTCCACTCGGATCATCCTTGTGATTAGCATTTCGTGAAAAATCACAGTTGAGCTGTCTCAAAGCTTTTAATCCCAGGACAGCTGGACTTCCCTCTGACACTAAGAATCGTATTGGAATCAGCTTGTTATCTTTACCAACCACCATGAAATCAGTCTCACCTAGCAGAGCTAAGCGATGACTAGTAGCTCCACGTTTTTCAATCATTGTTGACCTCAGTTGAGCATCAGGGGCCATGTGATCTAGTAGTGGTTTTGAAATAATGGATTCGCTAGTTCCTGTGTCCAAAATGAATTCACCCGTACATCCAGACGTGAACTTGAGGCATCTGTGAATATATTGCTCATCCCTGGATTTCATTTGCAATGAATAAACAGTAGTAAGTGGCTCTACATCATTTGACTCTTCAACTTGACTCAGGTGGCATTTCTGACCTTTGCATACCTTCTTAATATGACCACACGAATGGCATATAGCATTACGAAATCTGCAAGATGATCGTAAGTGTAACTCACCACAAGAGAAACTTTCTTTGGACCGGGATTGATGACGGGTACGTGGGGAGGTCGTAGAAATTTGTTCACTGGTTGACTTCTGGTAGGAGTATGCGCTTTGGTCTTCGGAATTAGTATAACGTTCGATTCAGTAGTAGCAGCATTGACATCATCCTTCTGCTCACAGATGTTTCAGGCTTCTTGAAATGTCATATCTTGTTTGACCAGTAGTCTCCTCTGGAGATCACTGTCGTTGACGCCAGCAATTAGTCGATCACGCAGATGCTCCTCCGGCTTGTAATCAAAGTTGCAACGGGCAGCCTGTTTTTGCCATTGTAGAATGAACTCACGAAGACTCGTGCTTGTTGGACGCGCTAAAGAATTGAACTTCGTCCGTTCTGTGGCTTGAAAATTGACGGAAAGCACGTGTTTTAACAGAAGTTTCTTTAGTTCGTCGAACGGTAATGATGCTGGGACGTTTGGGTATGCGAGATTCTTCAGCAATGAATATAGTTCGCGACCACCAGCGGTAATGAAGAAAGCTGATTGGTTTTCCTTCTTCACATCACGACGAATACTGCACCATAGTTCGAACCTCTCCACCCATTCCTCAACTTCATTTGCACCAGCATGAAGATTTACTTGTTCTATTGCAGGCAGTTCCATTCCGTGACGCCAATTTGTAATATCACATACTACCAGTGATTTTTGCAACTGTTAATCCATCCGGCAAGCCCCGCTTATTTCGCAGCTAACCTTCTCTTGGAAGAGGCCATCCGCCACCTGAGGACGCGCCCGATGTCATTAAACTAGTAAACTCGGCAACTTCAATTTAAGCCCTCCTAAAATGTAAACGCACTTTCCACGGTCTTAAATGACGCTGGTGAACAGAACGCTGGTTCCATCAAACGATCCTGCTGGTCGATTAGAGAACGAATCCGTTATACGCTACGCTACTTAACACTAATAAGTAATTCCAGTTTTAACACGAAACAAAGATCTGCCGTGGAGTTGTATTTTTATAGTCAGCATATTTTTCTCGTGACCGACAGAAAGCACCGAATGGTTTCAGAAAATGACTACGGTGATAAATGTGGCCATAAGTTAAACGCTATTCACTTTATCATAGTTGGGCGTTTTACTGGGGCAGTGTGATAGTTTTTGTCTTGTGCAAGTCGAGTAAGCTGACCGGAGAACTCAGAAGCGCTTTGGACACAGACTTGAGTAATCCCTACTGTGGCTAATTCACTTCAAGTAGTAGTGTGAAATAAGTGTAATATACATGTGGATTAGACAAATGTGATCTGAAGCAAATGTTCTAATTTATTTCAAAGTTATATCTATAAAATTGTAAAATTCATGAAATAGTACAAAAATGTCCCAAACTGTTCAGTGTTTCATTGAGAATGAGCTCTGATGGCGCAGCTGCACCTGACGAGTTGCCGAGAGTTCCAAATTCTACGAAATCGATCAGCGGTCGATCAATCCTGGAAAGTTTAAAAAGTGTCCAATTGGATGCCAGGCTAGTGCCGACGAAATCGTACGGAGTTCATCTGAATTTCATCAAATGGGGGTAATCGTCTCAAGACACGGTAAGCCAGCAAGATCGTTTCATAAACCTAAGCCCAACCATACACGCAAGAAGATAACGCATGATGTGGTTACACAAGTCGGGGCAGTAGATTTTATGGAGGAAGAATTACAGGTTTCATCCCACAAACAATTGCTCCCGGTTGCCCACAAGCTGGTGGCAAGCATA
>JTDE01000081.1:364741-379175 GCA_014338405.1 Paragonimus skrjabini miyazakii
CAGACCTGATAGCTAAGGAGAAATTGCCAGTTTTAACGACCACTCATTCAATCAACTTACAACACGGAGACCATGCCAGTGAAGCAGACGTGCCTCGATGGATTCCAAGTGGACTGGACTTAAAAGGAGATTCACAGTCTGGGTCGTTGTCGGAACAAGTCAGCCCTGATATAAAACGGGTTCAACCAATAACGTATAACATTTGTTTGAGGGTACGTGAAGGTCCATTGACCCGATTGTTGTTTCTGGAATTGTACGGACTCGATATGCGTGCCATAAAAGAGACTGAGTTTATTCAGTGGGCTCAAATGGCCAATTTGCCGAAAACAGCAAGGATGTACAAGACATTTCAGCACGATGCAAATACGTATGCAGTAAGACGCCGTTTAACAGCGATTGAGAAGAGGTTTGATGTACGGGTCACTTTGGGAGACCGTGAACCTATGCTAACGGTAGAAAAAAAACTGAAGTTAGAAACCAATGAAGGTGTACGTCAGCTGACCATCTATGGCGAAGTACCGTGTAAGATTGCTGCAGCTACAAATTATTTCGGGGCAACTTTGAATCAACTAAAAAGTGACCAGTTATTACTGCCCAACGATCATCCATTTTCCATCTCACCCGAAATTAGCCTGATGCAATGGATAGTGCCAAGACCCCCGGATGCCGTCGAGCCGGTACTGATGCGTCTCAGAAAACATGGAGCCGAAAGGACTGTGACGGATGAAGCTTAGCTGAAGTCGGTCGTGTTTGTTGAACGGGACTAAATTCTAGCTTCTAGTCCGCGGCATTACATTATTTTAATTTACAATCCTGCCCATACTTTGACTATTTTGTGTAAATTTTGTTTTATTTAGGAAACAGTAATTTTGTATTTACGATTTTCTGTTGAAAAAGTACAAGTTCAGTTGATACTGGATGGCGTGCATTAGTTTGCTGTTTTTGATTTCGGGAGTGTGCAGAACGGGACTAGTAACAAATGAACGTGTCCAAGATTTTGAGATCATCTGACCACATATGTTTACGTTTGATAAAAGACACAAGTTTATGGTTAACATTAAACAAGTTCACTTAACTAAATCCCAGAGATATACCGATTTAAAAGGTGAATCTGTGTAAAGAAAAATAATGAAGCACCGTTTACCAGGCTACATCGTATCTGCTCGGAATTCATCTTAATGGATTACCATGGAATAACAGTGGTCAATGGCACAGACAGTGATGAAAAAGGTAACTGATAAGTTAGAAACGGTAGATTAGGCTTAGGTTCGCTTAACCTGTCTCGCATCTAATCGACGTCGTTAGAGGAGATGGTGACCACTGGGGTTCAGTGGAACGATTTGTATGCTTTTTTGGCCAATTTTTACTGCGAATTGATAACAAGTAATGAAAATCGGATGTCCTCTTGGTTTCATTTACACCACGATTGGTTGGTTGCAGAGTGTAGATATTTTAACATTGTTTCTGTGAGTTTAGATAGAAGGGTTTCAGAAATCAGTTTCCACTCCCTCTTCACTCTTCTGTCTTTAAATCAGAACTTGTTTCCCATAGTCTAATTGTCTCTACACAACTGGTAAGTTGCTGTTCATGATGGCAAGGTTGATGGCCATACTGTTAAAGATGAAGGAAAAGAATTACCACATACGCACAATCAATTGTTGAATAAATTCGCGGGATGATCGAGCAACGACGTGGTCATGATATAGGAAGACCCTTACTATCACATTGGGTGAAGTGGGTAGGTGTCTTTAGTCCCGGTTGGCGTCCTCGTAATAACTTGGATTGCTGGTTGGAAATGCTTTGTGAGATAGCTGCGTGTCACAGTCGAAGCATGTCTGCATTCACTTCATCTTCATTCATTCACTTAACTTTGCTTAACCAATCTTCAACTATTAATTGATTTTTTTTCTACTAGGTTAATCCATGTGCACTTTTGCCGTGAATAACGATCCGCGTCACAAAATATTCCAGTCAGTTTCGTGACCATTATGAATGAATGACCGATGGATTTAAAGGTACAAAGTAATCTCAATGGCAGTAGAATGAAAAAACAGTCCATTACTAACCATAGCCTGCATTACAAGGAAGGAGATTAAAGCTATGGAAATTAACCAAAATAAAAAATCGAGACACGCAATCGAGTTAATGGGAAATGTGACGTGGCAGCAAAATTCATTGTGTCGTATGCATACCAATAGCATATCAGCTCATCACATTTCAATAGCGTTAGAATCCGTGCCACTAGTGTACTGAATGTCAAGGATATTCCATCGTATCATCATCGTCATCCACATCTTCATCATGATCATCGTCACCATTATCATCGTGAACGGTAATACATTAGCGATTCTCGCTGGTACATAACTGATCTACAATTGCGAAGAAAAAAAACAGTCGATAACCAAGAAATGTTAAGGAATAAGTGAGTGGAGAAACGTATACCTTTCTCCTGTGGTAACAAGCAGTAATGCCACTGGCGTCAGCTGTCTTCAGCCACCATCAGAACGTGCTTGCAGCTGTTAGCAGACAATTCAATGGATGTGTAAGTGCAGTCAGACAGAAAAACGCGAATCTTCATGTCTGTCTGTACAGCAGTCCCGTTAAACAAGTCGCACAGATAGCCGACGTCTGTTCCGGTCGTTTTTTTATTGAGACTTGTGAACAATGTTCTTGATGCTCTCTTGGAGAGGACATCTCTTCTTCAATTCCTCCAACTGTTACATTTCCCTTTCTCTCAGTCTGAAAACGACTGGCAGTTAGTGGTTGCCTTATGACTTAGACAAGGAAGCCCGACAACAAATTGGGTTAGATTGCACGCCCTTCTGAAACCTGAATGTCCACGACCCCGTTGTCTGGTGGATGATTACCAGAACTACCATTCCAGCACTGGTCATCGTGTTGAAAACATCCGTAAATAGTTCTGAACATGTCCCTCCACGAGTCTGGTACCGGCAACAACTAGAGCACTACTCCAGTTACAATGTATTAAAATCGCCGGCGGCACATAGCAGAAACCGTTGAAAGATCCCAGGTAACAGGTAGGAGTAGATTAAGTGTCCAATCACATTACCCCTTGATTCCAGTTAGACAGAGGACACCAGGCATCCAGTAATGGACAGATTGCTAAGGATTAACAATAATGCAGCTGTCTGTGTCTGCCATTCTGGCTACTTTCTCGCAGATGGTTAAGTGAAGACCGTAAGAATGGATTACACAGTCACGGATATTCTTTCAGACTTTAAATTAGCATTACGATAAAGGTGACCACGTTTATCCTCAGATTGGCAGTTAATTAACCGTTATTATCCCCAAGCGAGTAAACCAGTTGGCTGCAACGTGTAAACTGACCGTGTATAATGTTCGCAGAACACAGCTACAAACCACACTGAACAGGAAAACACAAGTAGGGGATCTCAAGTAATGCAGCAAATCCATCAAGTTTTTCGCGAAATCAACACAAATGCATGAATGGTTTCAGCGACTTGTTAAAGTAAATTATCACTCACAGAAACGGAGGATAGCCGTTGTCTCACCCCTTCACTCGGCGCATCACCTATGAAGCAGTTCCCACAGTTTGGTCGAAGTGATGCTACCTGATCCCACTTACACATGCACACCCACAAAGTGACCGGTCAGACAACCCTTTCGCACGTCGGAACATTCATGGTCACCATCTAAATCTTCAACTAGACTTGGTTGGACGTGATCAAAAACGTAAACATGCACGATGTGTTTGGAACAGGATCGGAACAACGGAAACGACGGACACGAACAAGTAGACACCGCATAATGGGGGCCCGAGAGACGGTACTGGATTGGGCCAATACACGACTGCCGACAATGAATACCCAAAACAATGATATAAGAATTCTCATTGATTATATTTAAGACATCACTTTTTGTTAGTGGGTATTCAGGCTATCACGGATAAGCGTTGCATTACAGGAACGTCAGACAAGAGTAAAATGACGCAAAATAATGCTAGCAGGATAGTTGTCAGTTCGGCACTAGACGGGGTTCAATAATTCCAAATTACTAACTCACGCATACAGAGCCGGGAGACAGCAGCGGAGATAAAACGAATCTGTTAGCACATATATCTACCGAACGTACGACAAGCGTGGACCAGGACACAACATCCGAAATGCAGGTCAAAGGGCGAATGGCCTCAACACACCGCTGTAATCATGGCCACTCTAATCGGCACGACGCGTACTTCAGGCCTGGATCACTCGGCCCCACCGTCTCAGTGCTCTAGCCTCCGCGGCCCACGACAAATAACACATGACCGCTGCTGTATGTGTGTCAAGGCCGTCTGTATGCCCCACGCTCGTATTAGGACACAAGGTGCGTTATGATTGGTCTGTTATTCACGAATGTACGGTGGATTGCAATTTACGTGCCATATATGTACTTTTATTGATGTTATTCACCTTCTGATTATAAGTAACTTTTGCGCCCATAAATACCCGTTCGACAGAGTTACAGAAGTGTAAAGCTGCATGGTTGAAGGTAAGGATGCCATAAAACAAGAATGAAATATGACTCGATCATTTGGAGCACACTTTGATGATGTATCACATTTTCCAAACAATATCAGATTATATTTCTACGAAGACATGCCAACTTAAGCGTCCTTATGGCTTTGTTTTGATCAAGTCTTATGAATATGATACGAAAAGTTGTAGCAACCCAGCGACGATATACACCTAAATATCCTGATTTCGAATGGTGGTGTACGAAAACGTATTGCACTGAGCCTAGTGTAGAATCTATCAGGATTCACGGCTATACGCAGTCTTCATTAGAGCAGAAAGAAGACATATTGCGATGTGTTAACATTTCATTTACTCTCGTCAGTCGCAAACGTAAAACATGCAAGTTATATACGTCATACAAATGAGGACAGACAGGGGTTAGACATGCATACAAGCACCTCAAGTATTATGTAATCACGACCATGGCAACCCGATAGGTTACCTCAACCACTTTTGTGCACACAACGTCGGCTGGTAAGTTCGGATGAGCATCGCTTCACAGAAAGCTAGTAGCTTCGGGTTTCGATTGCGCAACAGTATCTTAAATGAGTTTAATGGGTCAACTTGGTGACCCGTTGTCATGAGGTGTTTAGCAATCGATGACGTTGGGTTTCGAGCCGTCAGTGCAACAAGTTGAGGCTGGTGAGTCATCTGTTGTTTCAACCATTTCGGAATGTGTTCGGCGACTCGCTGAGATAGTTTTCGATCTGTTCTGCCTATGTAAACGTCACTGCAACTGCAAGTGAACTGGTAAACAACATGGGAGGCAGAAGAGTTTGGCAAGCTACATTCGCGATTGCGGAGAACTAGTCCTCTGGTGGTTTGAAGTAGGCGCAACTGCGCAGCCGCATACGTTCGAGCCAGAGCAGACTTTAATTTGTGCTTTATGTCGTTGGCTACGTGGTCACCTTTGAATGGCAAGAATAAGAAAAAATCCTTCGTTTGAGCTGTCAATATGGGCTCAGTGCTCTTCTTCACTGTATTATGTGCCCCGATGAATTTGTCGGGGTATCGATTTGTTAGTAACGTTTGTCTTAGCAATTCCTGTTCCATCTGCAGTGTATCGGGGGTGCAGATACTCCTGGCTTTATGAAACAATGTCTTAACCAAGTCCCGTTTGTATGCAATAGCAGCAAAGCTGGAAAACTGAAGATATTGACCACTCCATGTCGCTTTGCGGTGAACTGAGCGCCGTAACATGCCATCCGCACATCTAGTAATGCAGTCTGTCGGGGCGGTTGTAAACTTCTTGATTCAGGGTAGAACAAGACGGAATGTTGAAGGTTTACTCAGATAAAACTGGTTCTGTACATAAATAAGCAACGGTTAGCAAATTATACAACTTACACGGAATTTAATCGTCAGCAAATATCAACCAATAACACGGTAGCATAAACAGTGCAATGCGGCGGTACACAACAAACAAAGAGCGAGTTCAAGGGAAAGTTCGTGGTGTCGATGCAGAGTTGGTTACGTGTAATAATGCGGGAAACGTCCGGCCAGTAATTAATGTAATCAATACAGGGAGATATATGTATAGGACCTACAGTACGATAATTTGACCAATGGGGTATAGGTATGGGGATCAGTTGAGATTGGCATTGTGCACATAGCCGGCAGTGGACGATTGGTCGGGCGGTAGCGTCGCTGCGCGGGGTGTGGCAGTTCTGTGGTTCAATCCTTCACCCGACCCTTTGCCATCCAACTATCAGTTTCAGTTGGAGTGATCCGAACACAACTTCCGCTGAGTCTGGCCAGAATCAACACTCCGTGTTATTGCGCAGTTGGGCAATGCGCGCCCATACCTCAGTGTTCAAGGTGGTAGTATGACAAGCATGCCCTAAGTGGCTGGCAGTCTCACGGTATCCGTCAACGATTGATACGGGTACAAGTTTACGCTGATAACGGTTTGCTTTCAGTACACAAAACCTTTCAAGTCAATCCCGAACTCAGGTTGACCGTGTATCGGTCTGCTATCGTCAGTGTGGTCAAACACCCAAATGGAACATGTTTGGAAATCAGCAATCCTTCAAGTTCCCACACGTTTCGCCAGAATACTATTTCGCAGCTGGGATAAATCAGCTGAACCAAGCATGCTCGGTACCCGTCGGAATGCTGTGGTCTATGATCAAATGGTCCCTCCACCATGCGATATAGAAGCACACTGGGTACGTATTCGGTGTGCAATGTATGTCACTGATACTTCCTCGCGTGGTATCAACGGTTCGGACGGCAATTGATCTGCCCATCAGCGCTACTGATCATAAACTTGGCGTCCTCCACGGTCTTTCGTCTGGGGTGATTCACTAACAACCAAAACAAAAGTCTAACATGAAATACAGTCAATCAAATGCCACAAGGTTCCAGATCACGACAAAAACTTTCTCTGACTCTTTTCAACTACGATAACCAAACCTTAGTCTGGGAGCTGATGTACCGTTTCATGAGCTGTGGGTCGGTAGCCATTCCGAATGACTAGAGTGTGACCAACACTTCTTCTGTTTTCAAAAATGACCTATGTAGTATTTGTGCAAACTATCAAGGCATCATTGTGATTATTATCGCATGAAAACTGTTCCCTGCTGCTGTGTTTCGTAGACAAAATTTAGCGCGCCAGAGACATGTGCGCGAGGAAGAGGCTAGGTTGTATTCTGAAGTTGACTTCAATGGTCATCCCAAACGAGATATCGATACCCACACGGGAGGTCAACAAGTTTTATCCGCTTAGACATTAAGGGAGCTTTGATGCCCGTGTTAGAATTGTAATTCGCGACTACCTAGTAGAGAAGAAGGTTAGCAACCTTGAGAAAATTTAATTTCACAGTACAGATTAAGTTATGACCTATGGCAGTCAATCGCCGACTTTGTGTTTCATCTGGAGGGTGACAGACTTGACAAGCCTCTACTTTCTCGTTCTCGATAGCTCCATGTTCCGATCGATCATGAGTACGGAAAATGCTTCCAGACACAAAATGTTGTGTACGTAGAAGACATCATCATATTCTAACATGGTTTCTAAACATTTACAGGCACCGTAGAGGAAAAATATTTCTTAGTTCGTCAGGTCAGTGTAATCTTTTTCCATTGTTACACAGAGTGGCAACAGCTTTAGCGTGAACTCACTCATGATGGTGGACTGTTTGAGAAAGTCGGGAATTTCACCAACCTTGGGGGCTGTAGCGGTTCCGTTAGAAAGTTTAACGAAATCACGAGTCGTGTAATTAAAGCCTGAAAACAATTTGTCAAGTTCTCTGTTTGTGGCGCCAGCATATCTTCAATCTTCCCATGCAGGGCTGAGTAGAGTAGCCAGCTGTGCGAGCAGTCCTTCTACACGGTTTAGAAGTCTGGTCTGCCAGTGCAGAGGATGTTTGAAATGTCGCTCAACGATTTCCGGGGTTTCTGAAGCATTTCCTGAAGGCGTTGAGAACACCATAGTAACAGCAAGACTAATGGATTACGTCAACGACCATGCCCAATAGGTTCATTCCAAAGAGTATGGTGGTCGGTGTATGACCTGCGTTTTCGAACTCACTTCCAGAGGACAATGCACATAATTGGATTGTGACGCTGTCAAACATAGCAGAATTTGTAGCGCTCACGTTGAGAGTTACTACTTTCCAGGTTAGCCTATTCCACTCAACAAATGTGATGTGTCTTCACTTTCATTGGCGCTTTTTTGTGGTAGTACTGATATCAGCTACATGTAACTGGATAAAATGTTTCAGATGTGCAAACAGCTCAATTGAATGATCATATGCATTCTGTCAGGAATGACGGCTGCCCGTCGCACAAACCCTATAGTATATGCAACAGTAAAAGAGCAAACGACACGATGCGCACACGACTCATTGAGGACAGTTGACATAATGTCACAAAACCCTATAATATCGATAACCAGAGTAAGTGGTATTGTGATCTTAAATTAGGTTTAAGACCAAATTGCACGTAGTTTGTCAATAAATGAAACCCAAATCACCTTTTAAAACAATCATGTTCGGTATGGGTCTCTATCGTTCCTATATAATAACATAAGGAAAGAAATTCTGTAGCACAGAAGCTGAATTTGTCAACATTAGTAGAAATCAGTAATCTGACTGATGTGAACAGGGAGAGTCAATACGACAGTCGCCACCGATCGTTAGCATGCATTATAAGAGATACGATGAACTCGCGGTAAGTCAGCCCTTCCAACGCCGATTGTGAGACACACAATTGCGGATTCGAAACCTGGTCCAACACTACCCAGTCCACACTGTGATCTACATTGCCATATAACCACAAAAGTCTTGCGGTGTAAAAACTGACGGCCTAAATTAACCAGGTAGTCGCGTGAAGCTGGAAAATTCGGTTTTTAATTATGATCACTCCTTTCTAGTCAAACGGTCCCATCAACACTGGCATCCCAAACCGCAGAGTGAACAAGCAATTGGGGAATTAGTCCGTATTATGAAATGAAAAACGGACTACTGTTAACAATGTGAAGTTAGATCTAGATTGCGCATGCACTAGGTGGAGAATCACAAGGGCAACTGCTCTTGAAAGAAGTACATAGATCCTCAAGTTCACACGTGTGAGAAGATCGTACTCCTTCAATCAGACAGGAAATAATGTAAATTCCAACCCACTCAAGTGGAACTCTCATGTGACTATTACACATTCGTAGTGATACACGTTCATTAAACCTAAGTATACTAGTTGAGATGGCTTATCTGACGTGTTAAAATATTGAACCACTGAAACAGAGGATTGATTACGTGAGTAGTATATTACTCACAACGAAACTGCCTGTCATACAACACCCCTCCCCCTTCTGAGGTTCCTTGGTTGCTCTGCATCTGTTGACGAATCCTCTCTGATCGACGCGGTGTTTCTTCCCAGATTATTGATCTTCTGGTTCGCCGAGCCGGCATCTCGTGCCACGTCGCTAACTCACTGGCATGCATTCGTTTCGTCTCCCCGTCCCTCTTGATCGTGTATACTGGGCCTCGTCTGGAGATTACCAAATGCGGACCTTTCCACTTAGGTAGAAGTTTTCTTGATCCTGGGCCACTGGCGCTCGTGTTCCGATGATCTCGATACTTCACCCATTCTCCTAGGTTGAACATTCTAGTTTTACTGAACCGTTGCCTTCCGGATTGCTTCTTTGTGCGTGCCTGCGATGTTTTCAGATTTCGTTTGGTTCTTTCTCCTTCAGCAACCAATTCTTTAGTGGAATCAATGCACTCTGGCCATATTCGGATGTCCTGATCCACCGGAAGTCGAGGGATTCTACCGTACATCAGTTGAAATGAAGATTTCTCCGTACTCGCCTGCACAGACGCCCGGTGGGCTAATAACACCAGTGGGAACGCAGACTCCCAGTCACACCTTTTGGCTGATAACCATTCTTTGACCATTGTTACGTTCAGTTAGGCCGTTCGTTTGCGGGTGATATGGTGTCGTTCGGATGCGCTTGATTCCCAGTTGTTGCATGCGTGTTCGAAACTCCTCACTTTCAAAGTATGGTCCTCGATCTGTCAAGATCGCCTTTGGTACACCGTGGTTTGCTACGATGTGCTTCATCACCATGTCTCCAACCGTAGATGCTTTTTGATCCGGAACGCCAGTCGCTTTGATCCAACGGGTAAAGTGTTCCGTCATGACCAGAACGTATTGGTTACCGCGGGCGCTCAGTGGAAATGGGCCCATAAGATCCATCGACCAGAACTTACCGATTTCGGAGACTGGTATTGGGTGTAAGGGCTGTTGGGCTCCCCGATTGTCGCCTTTCAGTATATGACACTATTGGCATGCAAGCACGTAAGCTGTCACATCCTCTTTCATCTTCGGCTAATATGCTTTTTATTGCAGCAGATCGTATGTCCTAGTGCATCCGGTGTGTGCCATTTCATGACAGTCTGCTACCAGTTTCTTCCTCAGTTGTCTCGGGATGACTACCACGCAAGGGCACCCAACGCCACGTTGCCACGTCAATATGCCCGCACTGTTTAAGCCAACTATTCTCCGTTGGGATGCGATTATCTTCAGCTCTTCATCCTTAGTATTTGAGGGGATCCTCACGCCACTTATGAGAGCTTCAATCACCTTCCGGAGGACCTTATCCTGATGTTGTAGACGCACTAGTGTCTGTGGGTCCTGCTCCATTACTAAGCCGTTGACTCCAAAAGTCACTTTGGGGAGTTCGTCGTCTATCGGCGGTCGAGAAAGAAAATCCGCGACGCAATTGCTCGAATCAGGCACATGATTGATCGTAAAGTCATATTCCTGTAAACGCAATTCCCATCGGGCTAATTTTCCTCTCGGGTCCCTCGCAGTCCTGATCCACTCTAGGGGTTCGTGATCCGTCTCCATGTGGAACTGTCGACCCAACAGGTACGGCCTCCACTTGTCCAGTGCCCAGACGATTGCCAAACATTCCTTTTCAATGGTCGAATACTTCTGCTCCGTTGGGGTCAGGACCCTGTTGGCATATTCAATTACTCCTTCCCTTTGCTTGAGTACTGCCCCGATGCCACGGTCACTGGCATCTGCTGTTACGATGAACGTATCTTTTGCATTCGGAAGTTTCAGAGTTAATTGCTGCTCGTTCATCGCTTGTTGCACTCGCGTGAACGCCCTCTGGGCGTCATCGGTCCATTCAAATTTCCTGTCTTTTCGAAGGAGTTCATATAATGATGAGGTAATGGAGTGAAAATTTTTCACGAACCGACTGTAGTACCCTGCTCGACTCAAAAATTGTCTCGGCGTTCGTTTAGAATTCGGAGCTACAGCCTCTCTAATTGTCAATATTTTCTCTGGTAGAGGCCTGATTTCACCTTGACCCACTTTGTGTCCCAGTAACACTACCGATGACCGTCCGAGTTGCGACTTTTCGGCATTGATCCGGAGTCCTGGGTTCTTAATGCGATTTAAGACAGCACCTATGTGGGCGGCATATTCCGATTCCGTGTTACTGTACATTACGATATCATTTTCATATACCGCCACATTATCCAGTTGTTTTACCAGCTGAACCATCAAGCGTTGAAACGTGAACGGTGCTCCGGATAAGGCAAAAGGCATGCGCTTGAATTGATACTGTTTTTGCCTACCGTGGATGAGGTTTTCTCACGATCCGTGGGTTTGATCGGTACCTGTCAGTATCCGGAGCGTAAGTCCAATACCGTGAACAGCTTTGCTTGTTGTAGCCTGTCAAAAATATCAGCGACGGACGGTACTGGCACAACTTTGTTCTGTGTTACCTCATTCAGCCGTCTAAAATCCACACAAAAGCGATACTTCCCGTTGGACATCTTCTCCAGGAGAACAGGCGAGTTGTACAGACTGTTGGCTTCTTCGATAACATCCTCTTTCAGCATGTTCTGTAATTGCCTTTTTACTTCCTCCTCAAGATGAACAGGTATCCTGCGGGGTTCGTGAGGTCGAAATGTTCCGGTTGTTCGTATCTCATGTGCAATCCATTTGCAGGATCCGTACGGATCATCGTCGTTCGTAAATACTTCCACATATTTCTCGACCGTGGACTGGAGCAAGGGGGCAGTGCAAATGGGGGTTTTAGCTGTGCGTACTTCGTTGACGCTATCCTGTCGCCGTCTTGTGGGTGTCAGGGAGCCATACCTGGTTGACAACCTTTTGAGCTTCAAGTCAATCACGGTATCTGCTTCAGCAAGGAAATCGGCTCCAAGGATCGTTTGCCTGGTTTCTGGGGACACAATGAAACGGTGCTTTACGATATGGCCGCCGATACGTACCCCACATTCTTCCACACCGTCAACTAGTAGACTATGACCTCCAACCGTCCTGAGCATCATGGACGTCGGTTCTACGTTTTGCTTTCCTGCACGAGCAGTCAACGAAATAGCCGCCCCTGCATTGACCAAACACTATTCTATCTCTCCGTCAACTCCAACCCTTGTATGTACGGCCCCCTTTTCAATCGCTCCCATTACTAGTTGACCCGCCCAATAAAAAGAACAATCATGAAACACTTTATTTTTAGACCTCTTAAACCACCGGATTGGGCAATCCTTCTTCCAGTGTCCTTTTTTCCACAGATGAAGCAATGTACTAGTCGATCGTTCTGTCGTGATGATGTTCTCAAGGCAGCTACATCCGCTGCGAGTTGCTCCATTGTCTTCTGCATTTCTTCCAGCGTCTTCTTGTCCGTATTGCCGTTTGCATCCACTGAGGCCACAGAAATTACTGCCAATTCCCGCGTCGCCTTTGCGAGCACATCAAGGTTCATCGACCGGGCGACATGGGCAATACAGACTTGGTCGCAAACCGCCATCAGGAGACCTTCAATGAACTGCTCTGTTAACAACTGCTGTCGTGGTTCTTGATCCAATCCTGGCAGAGCCCTGTCCAGCAAACCTTACAGAGTGGCGGCAAACACTGATGGATCCGCTCCTTGTCCAAGCCTGGTCGCCTTGGACCGCCGCATGGCCTCCCGGCGGTCGGCCGGGCTGTCAAACGCGACCACCAGCGCATCCTTCGCATCGGCTCACTCCATCTTCGTAGGGCCTCTTTGAGCTGCGTCCAGCACCGCCTTTGTCCTGCCCCTCACCAACGTCCGCAAGGCAGCCAGCTTCCCACGGTCGGTCTTGACTCCGACCACTTCGGCCACGTCCTCGAGGTCCTCCAGGAACGCCCGAAAATCTCCATCTTCGAACGGCTGCGGCCAGGGTATCTTCATCTTCCCGTTCGTCACGGCACCAGCTGTTGTGACCGCGAAGGACGCATGGCCTGTGAATTCGTCTGTTGCGCAAACCCCCGTATAGGTCATGTCAAAAATCAAACCACAAACGCGCACACTCATTTGCACGTTAGACATGCATCCACATACATCACTGTCATTCGCCTTGGTGGAACTTCTTCCGTAGCGCGTACACACTATTCCGACAGTCTCTTCTTGTCCTTCGTCTTCCTGGCGTTCGGAGCTTGCTCTTTTGTTCGTGAATGTCGCCCGTGAGTAATATACTACCTGTGAGTAGTATACCACTCACAACGAAACTGCCTGCCATACAACAGTGTGACGGGATACCTTAGAACGCTGGCAAGCAAGACAGGTTCTTGCACATCCACGAATATTGGCGTTGACACTTGGCCAGACGAAAAGATCGCAGATGAGTTTCACAGTTGTCCGTGTAATTGGGTGCGAGAGATTATGGAAGGCATCAAAGATTATTCGACGAAAGGATGCTGGTACAAATGGTCGAGGAAGAGGTTTGGAGACGTTACTAATAATGGTTCCTGCGGAATCAGGAAGTGAAACAGTTTGAAATTTTAGTACTGAGGGAGTTTGTAGGTGTTTTTGTAGTTCAGGGTCCAATTTTTGTTCCTCCGCCATTTTCGCAAAGTCGATCAATCTGACTTTGCTGATGACTTCAACGTCTGGTCGTGATAAGGTATCTGCGACCACGTTAGATGATCCAGAGGTATATCGGATGTCGGTTGTGAACTGAGAAAGAAAATTCAAATGTCGGATCTGCCTAGGTGAATACTTGGTTGAACACATGAGCTAAGGGTTTATGGTCAGTATATAAACAAAATGTTCGACCTTCAAGTAAATGTTGAAAATGTTTAATAGAGAGATAAATGGATAACAATCCTCTACCAAAAGTGCTATAACGCGTTTCCGCGGATTGGAGTTTCCTCGAGAAAAATGCAAGTGGTTGCGTAGATCCGTTTACGTGTTGATGTAAAACAGCACCAACGGCAAAGTTGGAGGCATCCGTAGATGGAGATAGTTGCGGATCAGCTTGAATGTGGTTCAACATAGTAATGTTGGCTAAAACTGTTTTGATACTTGAGAAAGCTTCTGTGGCAGTACCGTCCATAACAAATTTAGAATCGTTTGGAGATAGAAGGTTGGTCAATGGTAGCATTAACTTAGC